>JAMWFC010000132.1:1049630-1078952 GCA_027475525.1 Macrolepiota albuminosa
GCTAACGAGCCCTTCGAATTTGGGCCAGACCAGGTCACTGCCCAACGCGACTTAGTAAAAGCTCTGCAGGACGCCAAACCCCTAGTCCCCATCGATTATACCTCTGCCGACCCTGTGATCTTGGCGGTGGATACCTCGTACATTGCCGTTGGCTACTTCTTGTGCCAGTGCCTTAGCGACAATCGGAAACAGCGACGCTACAACCGCTTTGGGTCTATCACGCTTAACGACAGAGAGTCTCGCTACAGTCAGCCTAAGCTGGAGCTTTATGGACTCTTCAAAGCCTTCCGGTCATCACGCTTAACGACAGAGAGTCTCGCTACAGTCAGCCTAAGCTGGAGCTTTATGGACTCTTCAAAGCCTTCCGGTCGCTAAAAATGTATTTGATTGGCGTGCGCAACCTTATTGTTGAAGTCGACGCTAGGTACATCAAAGGCATGCTGCAGAATCCCGATATCCAGCCATCCGCTAGCATGAACCGGTGGGTAGTCGCCATCCTCATGTTCCACTTTGAGTTGGTACACGTCAAGAGCTCTTTCCATGGACCAGATGGACTCTCTAGGCGACCACGGCAGCCTGGCGACCCGGCAGTGGATCCACAGGCTGATAGCGATTTCGAGGATTGGATCGACCGTCTAGGCGACCACGGCAGCCTGGCGACCCGGCAGTGGATCCACAGGCTGATAGCGATTTCGAGGATTGGATCGACCGACTACATGGTTTCGTGCACCTCATACAACAACCGATTCCCCTACTACGACGGCAACAGCCTACCAGCATCCTGTTACATCCCATCGTCCCTTACCGCCCATACAACAACCGATTCCCCTACTACGACGGCAACAGCCTACCAGCATCCTGTTACATCCCATCGTCCCTTACCGCCCCGAGACCTTTAGCGCACCTCTCACGTTCTATACGGCAAGCATCCTTAAACAAGACTTGCCACCAATAAAAGTCGTACAGGAACCCCAGTCGCTAAGAGAAGACAGCAGAAACCTGACCTACGATGCCGTCCCCCGATCCGCCAAGGCAAAGGCAGAGGACAGTCGCTTGTTAATCGTTGAACAATGGCTACAAGACCTTAAGCGACCCCCAGACCTTACCAACGAACAATACGCTACCTTTATCCGCTATGCTACCCGCTTCTTCTTTACCGACAACCAACTTTGGCGACGAAATCGAGATGGCGCCCACAAGCTGATCATCAAGCCAGAAGGTCGCTTACGAGTCTTGCGCGCTATGCATGACGAGCTAGGTCATAGAGGTCTGTACGCTACTCGAGCTTCTCTGTTAGAACGCTTCTGGTGGCCACACGCTAGCGCCGACATCGCCTGGTACATCAGGACTTGCCACCTCTGCCAAATTCAACAGACACGCCAAGTACTCATACCGCCAACCGTCGTCACGCCAGCTCCCCTCTTCAGCAAAATCTACGTCGACACCATGCATATGCCCAAGTCTGGTCGCTACAAGTACATCATTCAAGGTCGTTGCTCGCTAATCCACTGGCCTGAATTTCGAATGCTCCAAAGAGAAAATACCGACGCGGTCGCCAAGTGGCTATTTGAAGACGTCATTTGCCGTTGGGGAGCGCTAAGAGAAATCGTTACGGATAACGGTGCGCCCATCATCAAAGCGCTAACGTACCTCGCCAAGAACTACAACATTCACCACATTCGAGTATCTGGCTACAACAAGCGCGCCAATGGCCTGGTAGAGAGACCACACTTTGACGTTCGGCAAGCGCTCTTCAAGGCGGTCGATGGCAACGAGTCTCGTTGGAGCAAAGCGACCTATTCAGTGTTCTGGTCGGAAAGAGTTACTATTCATAAGCGCATGGGTTGTTCTCCCTATTACGCGGCTACTGGCACCCATCCGTTACTCCCTGCCGACATTATAGAAGCGACCTATCTTCAGCCAGCACCCAACAGTATCTTAGCGACTACCGACCTTATCGCCAGACGAGCTATTGACCTCCAACGAAGGAAAGAAGATTTGGAGCGACTTCATGAAGTAGTCTTTAGCGCTCGTCGCCAAGCAGCCCTGCGATTCGAAACCGAGCATAGCGCCACCATCAAAGATTACAACTTCCCGAGAGGAGCGCTAGTGCTCATGCGCAACTCCAAAATTGAAACCTCATACAACAAGAAAATGCGCCCTACAACTTCCCGAGAGGAGCGCTAGTGCTCATGCGCAACTCCAAAATTGAAACCTCATACAACAAGAAAATGCGCCCGCGCTATCTTGGACCTTTGGTAGTTATCTCCCGTAACCGTGGAGGCGCTTACGTGCTCTGTGAACTAGATGGTTCAGTGCTACATCGACCTGTTGCCGCCTTTCGCCTATTGCCGTATCTCGCCAGAGAACACATTGACTTGCCGCTTGAAGCGCTAGATATCGACACCGCCAAGCTGAGAGAACTTGAAGAAACCGAATTATTGGACGATGATGACTTGCCGACTTTAGTTGAAGAAGAAGAAAACGATTAGAAAAGAATATTATTGATAAGCTCCTTTTTCTATTACTTACTTTACTTATCTTTCTTGCCGAAACTTACTATACTATATCCAACAGACATTTCTGTACATAGTCAAGTCGCAGCGCTAGCGTGTCGCCAACGCTTAGCGCCTTGCGCAACTCTCGCCAAGGGTTTTTTCGCTATGATGATCTACTGAGTGTTTCCCTTTTCCTCAAAATTTGTCTAAGTCCCTCACATATTACTGCTCTTACTAAAAACCTACCTTAGAATACTTGCCGCCTGCTTTCTCTTTGCTATACTTTCCTTGCTCTCTGCCACTACGCTAACTCAGATTATTGAACTCAATTCCTACACTCGGTAGGGAAACAACAAAATTTTATAAAAACGAGGCGCCAAGAAAAACAATGTACAAAAAACGGCCTATCTACGCTAAGGTCCGTCTATTCGCTAACGTCGTCCATCGAAAGGGAGTCGTCTGTCACCGGCAAGGAGGAATCGCGAAGGGGGAGGAGGTCGCCCGGCAAGATGTTATTGGCGGTTTGCCAATCCATAGCGGCTTGGCAATCGTCCTGGTAGTCGCGAAGAACGCGGAGGCTGCGGCCCAGGTTGGAGTAGCGCAGTCGTAGCGCCATAAGCTGCCCCCGGACTCGTTCCCGTTCTCGCTCCATTACCGCCTCCATCGTTGCCGCCCTCCTCGAGAACCTTTCCAACATGTCCCGCGGGTTGAGCGCCACCACCGGGTATACGAGGTCTTGCCCCAGCCAGTTGAAGGCGTCGCCAGTGACCGTTGGCTGCGGCTGGGGGGTCCACGCGGGATTGACCCTGGCGATCACGGGGCGCCTAGCCTCCAGCCCAGCAACGTCCTCGGGGTCTGAAACCTCCCAAGGGGCGGCGTTGCCGTAGGGAGGCAGCCACCGCCACTCAGGCTCTTCCCGGGTAACTCCTGCACCCTCCTCTCCTTCCACTACCTCCCTTACCGATGCCTCTTCTTCGCCCCCTTCCCGCTGAGTCGCCAACGTTTCGTCGGCCGCCAGATCCTCATCACCTCCCGCTACCGCTACCGCCTCTTCTGCACCAATGTCGTCCTCCCCGTCCACGTCCTTGTCACCAGCTGTGGCCTCAGGCTCTTCCCTTGGCGGCGGATCCATTACCGCATCGTCCTCGTCGGGAAGCGGCAGAGAAGCCACTCGCAGGTGGATGGGGGAGAGCAATTTGCTAGGCCCGGCTTCGGTATCCCTTGGCGGGAGGCGGCTAGCGGCAAACGCCTTTTTGAGATCCTCCATCTCAACGTCCTCGGGGGTGGGGGGAGGAGATTCCACTACCCGTGTGCGCTTAGCCTTGCCCTTCCCCTTTGCAGGTGAAGGGACTTGTCGTTTTGAAGGGACCACAGTCCCTTGGCGCTCCCCGGCGCCACGAGTGCCGACCGTTTCGTTATCGTCCCCTTGACGCGTCGGCAGCGCCAGGGAACTCTTGCTGATTGAAGCCACGTCGCCAGCGGCCTGCCTCTTCTTCTCCCCCTCAACGAACTCCCGCGCCCTTTTGACGAGGACGGCACGCTTGAAAGTGCGCTCCACTACCGCGTCGGGAGCTCCACCGCGTTCTCGACTCTTGGCGCCATCCAAAGTGCAAGCCCTCTTCAGCGTACCGCACTGGTAGCAAGGCTGGCCACCAGTGGGGTACCAACACCCCTCTGGGTCGTTGTCGGCCCAGCACTTGTCGCACTGCAAGAAAGTCAGCAAGAGCGGTAAGGAAAGCTATAGTACTTACCGCTCCTTGGGAGTCTTTGAACTCCCGCCTTGCCGCTGGACTTGCCGTCTTCTTATCCTTCATCTCCGGCAAGACCACTCCCGCTTCCATTCCCTCATCCAGAACCGCCTCTTCGCGTCACGCCACCAGCAAGCCCTTCAGCTCTGCGTCGCTAAATGAGGTTTGCGTTGGCGCCTGCCAACTAGGCGGTTAGCAGAGAAAGTACCTTGGCGCGATAAACTCACCGTGTAACGAGGGGCGGCAGCCTTACGAGACTGAGAGTGGGATAAGCAGAAGTCGCCAGCGGTAAGAACCCTCAAACTTACCTTCTTTTTCAAAGTCTTGCCAGGCTTGACCGGAGAGCCCGATTTGCTTGCCGGCAGTGCTGGGCTCTGGGCACTACCGGCGCGGGAATCCTTCACATCAGACATCTGCCTCCTGGCAACTGGCGACTTCTCGCTAGCAACCAGGGACTCGCCAAAGACCTCTCGCTCCTCCAACGCCTTGGTCCTCTCCTTGGCGTCACAGGAGGCCTCTGCCAGCACACTCTCGCAAATTGCCGCCATCTCTGCATCGACCTGCAGGTTGGCGAGAGGCGCCAACACCTCTTGCTTGCTGTGAGGAGATAGATCAGACCACAGCTAAGTTAGAAAGTACAGTTAGAGATACTCACTCAGGCGCTGGCGCGCTTACCGTCATTGGCAAGGCGCCAGAGAGGATGTCCTCCAGTTCGTCCTCAATGGTTGGAACGGGAGGAGGCGCCTAGGGACCAATCAGTTGGCGACACGGCAAAGACTTGAAAGCACTTACAAAACGAGAAAATGGAGCCAACCACTCTGCGCCACGGTTATCCACATAGCGGGCCCGGCACCACTCCCGCACCTCAATCTCGCGATCCCACCCAACGCCAAGTACTCGCACCTCATACCACCACTCCAATAATTTCATCACGCCAACGATCAGATTTGCAGGCGCTTCCGCGCCAACACCCTCGATCCGCCGGATAAAGCGGTTCGCCTTGTCAATGTAGGCGGAGGCAGCGTCTTGAGCCTCGCGGGACGGGACTGGAGGCGGAGTTGGAATTTGGAAAGACATATTTTTTTAATAGAGCGCCAGGTAAAGATGTGGAGGAGAGACGAAGTCCAAACTCATGCGCCAGGACTATAAACCAAATCTCAAGAACGCACGGACCACTGGTCACAAAAGCGGTAACGGTAGCCTTATTTGGTGACTGAGGACAGTCAATTTTTCAGTTGGGGGGAGATGATAGGACCCTATACAGGTTAGGCGCATCAACGGCAGGCTCGGCACCGGCTCCGGAAACCTTGCCGCACTCGTTCCGAACTTAGCGCACGCGTTCTACCCATTTTAAGCCATTCCCGACGGCCGCGCACGGCAAGAAGCAGATCCAATCAGTGATAGCGCCGATCGGCAGACAGAATGACAACTGACAGATGGCATCAGTCACTGACGACAGCGCTTAGCGAGAAGCCTGATGATCTATCAAAAACTGACGGACAGCTTGGCGTTTGACCTTGGCGTCTGACACCGCTTACCGTCTCGATTTGGCGCCCAACGTCGCTTAGGTGTTCTGACAGACAGAAGGGTGATGGAGTGATGGTTTAGCTTCGCGATCTGTCGCCTGGCGTCGCTAAGGCTCTTGAATGGACGGTAGGGATCTGAAACCGTTGGAGCTACCCCTTTGAAATTTTCCAGTTTACCGCACTCTGGCGTCATTAGCCACTGGCGACGGTGAACTCCTTGTAGTATATATATTACTTACCGACTTGTACATAGGACATCAGACGAATAGACCACAGTTCACTCCCCTTTTTCTCAGTCTCCCTTACGCTCAAGAGCTCATTTACGCTACGGTCGGCAACGTCAAACTCATCGGCAGTTGCAGACGTTCGCCAACACTCGACATACTCGCGCCTTGCAACTACGGCAGGCATTATCGACGCTTAGAACTTCGCTAAGCTTATCGTGCTCTTGCCGCTCACCCTTGCCGTGTTCACTTACCGCATTTCCTTAGGCGCTTTACCTTAGCGCTTGACACTTGCCGACCCCGTTACCGACTTTTACCCCTTTTTCACAGACGCGTTCTCTGGGACCTGCCCGGGACTCCTCACATCACTTATAGCGCGCCCAACGCACACTCTTGGTACGGTAACACAATTGCTACATTTGTTACTGACCAAACTTTGGGCATCATCAATGGGCAGATGTTCTGTAGGAGTCATAGGAATTGTAATGGGATGTCCATCATGCCGTTCTAGAAACCTGACATGGAATGATTCATAGACCTTTTGTGTTCGTGGATCATAGCAGTGATAGGCTTTGGAGTTTTGACTATAACCAATGAGTACACACTCTATGCTCCGACTGTTCAGTTTGGAATTATGTTGGTTTAGAATGAGGACAAAGGCCTTGCAGCCAATCTCACGCATATATGAATAGTCAGGGAGTCTGCCATACCAGAGTTGGAAAGGTGTTTTTCCATCTAGTGATTTGGTTGGCGTTTTTGCATGTAAGTGTGCCGCAGTAACATAGAACTCATCTCATAAATAGTCCGGGCATTTTGCGGCAAGTCGCATGGTTCTGGCTTTGTCTTGAAGGGTTTGATGCATATGTTCGACATGACCCATATGTTGGGACGTATATGGAGCTCCGTATTCTCGTCGTGAGCCTGTTGAGTTTAGCCATGCCTGCATCTGGTCATCCTTAAGTTCACCATCATGCCCAGTTCTGTAAATGCCTATCTTTCATCCAGTCTCCAGTTCTCTCACCCTTTCCCAAGTGCGTAGAGCCTCATATGCATCACTCTTTGTCCTGAGTGGGATCGACCATGGCATGTTTGTGTAATCATCCACAATGTCCATTATGTATTTGTTGCCCATGCGTGACTGTACTGACATGGGTCCAGCTAGGTCTATCCAGATAATCTCCAGCCTGTCCTTTGCCCTACGCCCTTCCTTCCGCACCCTTGGCACCGGTGACTTTGTCTGTTTTCCAAAAATGCAAAGATCACATTTTGGTGGTGCATGGAGTGAGGTTGGAGGCATACCTGGGAGCAAGCCGGCACGTGCCATGGTGGCTACAACTTGGTAATTGGCATGGCTGAGCCACCAATGCCAGGTGTCAAGGTGGGTAGGGTGTTGTGCAGCAAGTGCATGCTCGGCAAAGGCATTCTGGAGATCCAACGTGTAGAGGTGTCGACCTGGTATGAGTGGTCCTGAGGCAAGTAGGGCTCCAGTCTTTCGGTCTTTGATTGTTACCTCCTTCTGGTCAAATGTGATAGCCATGTTCATGTTGGTGGTGAGCGCACTAACAGAGATAAGACAAACAGATGACGTCGGAATGTACAGGGCATTCTCTAATGTGATGGCAGTCTTGCCTCAGACATGAAGACGTATCAGGCCCACTTCTAGAGCTGCAATCGTTGTTCCTCCAACTCCTTTGACTGGCCTGGGTGGAATAGCCTGTAGTGTAATGAAGTCCGAGATGCATGGTGAGATGTAAACCGTTGCACTGGAATCAATGTAGAACGGTTTTTCCTCCAAGGAGACCAGTGGAGTATGTTTCTTCTGATTGAGGGGTACGACCGCTGATGTGGTAAGGATGATGGACTCGCAGTCAGGTGAGGCATGTTCATCCCAGTTGATCGACATCATAGGTTCTACGTCCACTGCCATGAACCCCTGGTATTCAAAAAAATTGGTGGAGTTGGAGGCAGATGCGACACCAGCGAAGTCGTTGGTCTTTGGCATGGTGTCAAGCTGGATCTTCTGCAGATAGGACGAGTCAACCACATATGCTTGCCCATCAGGACCTTTGACTGCTATACCATTCTTGATTGAGCTGCCAGTACTGTTTCCTGCCTTTGTTTTGCCACTTGCTCGTGCCGCCTTGCGTGCAGCAATGGACTCCTCAATGGATTTTCCAGCCATCCCTCCTCCAGGGCGAATGCACCACTGTTTGGTATGTCCCTGGCAAGATTGACCGAGCGCATGGCAGACATCACAGCACGCATGCCCTGGGCCATGATTGTGGCCAGGTAGGTTGCTGTTGGGATCTTTAGCAATGAGAGCAGTGTCGGTGTTGGCAGGTTTAGAGAGTGTGGCAAGGCTATCAATGGTCTGGAACAGCTTCCTGATGTCTGAAGACTTGTATGATCTCTTTGGTGTGGAATCCGCAAGGCCTCGGGACACTTGTGTCTGTATTGACTCAAAAGATTTGTCATTTATAGAGTTCAGTAAGGCAATACATTTGAGAAGATCCCTGTCTATTGTACCAATGGCAAATGCACGGTCAACAAGCTCACAAATCTTTCTGGCTGTGAGCTCAAGCGGTTCCAAGACAGGCGCATAGGTGGTAAGAGCTTCCCGTATGAGAGCAACCTGTTTGACAGGACCCTCACTCTGAGCCCTAGCATGCAGCGCATCATAGCATTCCTTGGCTGTTCCATTGGTATGCAGCCCTTCTTGCTCGGCCTCAGAGATGGCAGCCCGTATCACACCGATGATCAGGTCGTTGTTTGATTGCCAGTTGGAGTGTGCAACAGGCTCAACAGCAGGGTTAGGCTCAGCAATGAGGCGGTCGGGACGGCTTTCAGGGGCGAACACGTACCAATCGAGGCTACATTGCTGAAGGAAGATCTTCAACTTATTCGACCACTTAGTAAACTTGCCCATAGTTCGATCGAACGGGGCCTCGGATGCAGGCCAGTGTGCATTGAGCTTGGCAGGCCGAATCCAGGGATGAGTGGCATCAGTAGATAAAATGGTGGAGGTGGGGGAGGAAACAGATCCCATGATAGTAGTTTAGTCAAAACGACAGAGGATTTTGCTGGAACAAGGACAAGGAGATTGTCAACGTGGACATGTGATGTCGAGATGGACACACAGATAAGACGCAAATGATTGGCCTCAGGCCTGATGTGATGAGTGTGAAATGTACGGTGGGGTTCCAATTGTTGAGTGTCAGATCTAATATATCAGAGTGCACAACGACAATGGCCCATAACCTGTTAGAACCCTATACACATACGGTTAACCTCAGTCTGGTATAAATGACTGATATTTAGTTCATACCTATACACATACGGTTAACTAGTGTAAGGTATAAGTACCGTGTCGTAACTGTCGAATATAATGGACTCACCCTCAGTCTGGTATAAATGACTGAGGGTATCGATCTACGTCGTGCTCTATATATACGGTAATGGGAAGGTTAAAGGGAGAAGAACAAAGAGAGAAAAGAGACAAAGATATGGACAGCCCTGGCATTGTGTGTGATATTCTCGGTGGACGTCATATCAGGTCCAACATTCTCAGTCTTTGAGGTGCTCTGATTCCTTAGCTACCATTCAGACAAGTGTGGGCCCTTCAGCACCGCTTCCAGGCTGCTTATATAAGCCGGAGTTTGCCTTTCTGACTTCTAAAGTCCGGAGTTTTCCTGCCTTGTTTGCACAGTTGTTTGGTTAGTCAATTTTTGAGTTTTTAAGGTTTTGTTGTACTGTACAGTTGTTTCCCATGCTTCAGAAGCCCCAGAAGCATCCAACCTGGCATAGGGAATCCCTAGACTTGTTCTCTTTGGATCCCCCTCTGCCAGGTGAGTAGTTATTATGATATTGTCAGTACATACTCTAATACACTTTGGATCTCCCTCTGCCAGCTGTGTGACTAAGCCATAGCCTCCAGAGGTTGCCCTTACAGCAACATTATTACACATGACATGATTGCAGTCATGTTAACCAAAGCTCTACCACAAGAGACATTTGAAAAGTACTACACAACAATAGAAGTCATATTGCCTTTATTACTATCAAGTAGAAGTGTTGACAAACTCTGGCCATCATACTATGATGTCACTTTACTATCATGAATGAATGAATTTGATTTTAACTGCCAGCAAGCCATACTGCTGGGCTAAGGGGTGGGGGTAAAGTAATGTATGTACTCTACTCCAATTATGTAATATGTTGTCCATTGTGCCAGAGGCAATGCTCATGTATTGTATCTTTGGGTATTGAAACTGTTCTTGCAGACTTTTAGATGGTGTAAATAAAGGCAGGGTTACATCATGGATTACTTTCAGTGAGAGCATGGGTACATAGTAGGTTCAGAAGCTGGGGGGGGGGGGGTTTAGTGGTTTTGAGTTCCTCTGCTCTTGCTGTGTATATGCCTATGCAAGTTGTCTTAACTGCCTGTGTGTGTGTGCCTTGCCTTGCCTCCTCTGACTTTGTACCTTCCTTGAGTCCTGTTTCTGACCTTTCTCTTTCCTATATCTTCTTCCTTCCCATGTTTGCCACTCCTCACTTCTTCTCTCTCTCTGCCTCCATCCTTGATTTCCCTTCTCCTTCCATTCTCATCTCATCCACCATCTTTCCTCCTCATCATCATTTTTTTCATCATGTTCTTCTGGCTTTGTTTTTTCTCCACAAGCCTCTTCTGTCTTAGTAAAAGCTCCTGTCCTAGCCAGGAACTTTGCCATGGCTTCCAGGCCTATCTTTGTGCCAAGTAGGATGCCCAGTTCTAGCTGGACATCTGCCTCCTCTAGTATGTGTCTATGCTCTTTGTATTTGGGGCATTTTTTGATTACATGTTTCTGCATTTGGAATCTCATGCTGCAGGTGCACCTGGTTGTTTTGTCAGGGATAAATCTAGCATAGTACTCACCTAGAAAGGCATGCTTTGTCTGGCATTGCATGAGTCTGCTGAAGACTTCTCTCAGTGTGTGTGCTACATGTTCTCTCAGTTTCCATCTGGGCTTCAGTCTGTTTGCAATCATGAACCCACCCAATGGTGATGTTCTTTGCCAGTCTCCCTCCCACTTTTCAAGGACTTTTTCTTTTGACCTTCTTTTAGTGTTTGTGATCATTGTGAAGTCTTGTGTCCACATCTCCACCCTGGCCTTGGCCTCTTCATCTGCCCTCTGATTCCCAGTTATGTCCTCATGTCCTGGACACCATTCTAGACTGACCTTCCTTTTCCCATCTCTCTCTAGGAAATCATTGACTGCTCACATGATTTTCACTATCTAGAGTTGTCCCAGCTTCAGTTTGGGTTCATAGGCTGAGGTGACTGCTGCAGTGTTGTCAGCGTATATGTGTATGTGCTTAACCTGCTCATGTCTGTCTGCAAACTCTGTTGCTGACTTCATTGCCTTGGCTATGCCCATCAGTTCCACATTGTATACTTTAGCGTGACAACCTAGTCCTCCCCTCTCTGCAAATAATTCCTTGCCTAGGTAGTATCCCCATTTGAAAAGTACCACACAACAATAGGAGTCATATTGCCTTTATTACCATCAAGTGGAAGTGTTGACAAACTCTGGCCATCATACTATGACACACAACAATAGGAGTCATATTGCCTTTATTACCATCAAGTGGAAGTGTTGACAAACTCTGGCCATCATACTATGATGTCACTTTACTAGCATATACACATATGTTTTATTTACTTTATAAATTACGCTTACATTACTTTTATATGATTCACATATAACTTCACAATATATTCACAATGCTATAAATATGTTGTTTCACTTTGGAGTCAAGCTATCTCTCAGTACTTGACTCCATTACCATCTTGTTAATTACTGTACACAAATATATTACGTTCTACCATAATGCTGCATCACACCTTGCTTCTTTCCAGCTCCATCTTTTAGCCAGCAGGCATCTTGCCTTAGTTGAGGTTATACATGTAGGTCTTGCCTTTGCCAGGGTAATACACAAAGGTCACACAATTGTGTGTTTCTGTATCATTCCATTTAAACAGCTGACAAAGCCCTTACACCAGCCTCACTTTATTTTATTTGGTTAAAGCTTTGGCTTTCAAGCTCAATGTCCAATCCTCACCTGCACTTCAAGGTTGTCAAAGATTGACCTTTATTTGGTTAAAGCTTTGGCTTTCAAGCTCAATGTCCAATCCTCACCTGCACTTCAAGGTTGTCAAAGATTGACCAGTCGAGTTCCTTTCAACATAAATACTCCTATCATGTTTTAGATATGAATATAATTGCTCATAAATGAATTCACACGCAAATCAACTTGTTGATTACAGTTACTCAGTCAGTATCCGAACGACTGTATTGTGTCTATATACCTGTTGATTACAGTTACTGGTATTGAGTTAGTAAGTGGCTCTGTGTCTCTAAGTAAGGAATGTTACATACCTCAGTCGGTATCCAAACGACTGAGGTATGTGTGATCTCCAAATCCGAATCCTCCTCCACCTACTGTACAGTATCCGATCACTTTCCTTTATTCCATACTGCTCACGTGCTGTCCGGACCCACAGTGGGGTGCGCGTACTGGGATCTCTTTCCAACACAACTAAATAGAATGACAGAAAAATGAAACATACGTTGTGGTGCGGAGTGGTTGTGTAGAGTCAATTGGCATTTTCTTGTGTAGTGTCAATCAGATGATAAATGAGATTAATCTAGAAGACATAGTGTCAAGTTTGATTCCTCAAGTAGCCTCTGAAATGAACAACCGAACAGATTTCATCTATTGAACATGAAAAAATCACAATAACTATTATTCTGAGTAGATATCCTTCAACAGGTCTGCAAAGGCGGCCTCAACAGCGTTGCGCCTTTCTTATGTTTAGCTATGCGAAATCGACTGAACTAGAAGGGTCACCTTATATTGCCTTTGTCTGAAGTCCGCGGAAGCTTTCCCCGAGCAACAACCACAACTCTGTCATCAAACCGTTCATGAGGGAATAATCCGGCTTGGAATTTGTCCATGCGTTTAATTATCTTGCTTTTCATTCTGGAAGGATGTGCAATAGTATCTGCATGTGGTGCAGTAGGTTCGACGAAGAGCACAATCGGCTTGCAGTATCCGACAACGACACAGTTTTGCACAAGATCGGCACAAAAAAGGTTTACAGCATCTTCAATAGCCCTAACAACTATGTGAATAGAGAACAGCTAAGATGACTGTTGACCACTCACTTGGTGTCGCAGAGACCCATGATATCTTTGCCTGATTTAAGCCAGTCATCACTTCTACCACCTGAAACATCTCAGAAACGTTAATGAGAAGAGGAATGTCCACACCTACGGAATATATAGCGGCCATGTTCAGTCTCTTCAAACAAATCGCCGGTTACGTGTCCATTGGGGCGATTGCGGATGGAGATATGAGGACAATTAGGTGCTTCAGCTGGTACAAAAAGATCACATAACTTCCCATAATGCTCCAAGCCATCATCATCAAGTGGTATAAATTGGATATTGCTATCTTCAATTGGTCTCATGGAGGGCAGCCTCGCTGGCTCTTTGAGGTCGGAGACGAGACATATAGCTGAAGTATGTTAAATTATCATCTCGTGCATAACAAATCAGCTCACCGATTTCTGTGCTGGCATATATAGCCTTGCGTAGGATATGAGTGTATAGTCACAAAAAGATCTGCGAACACCTACCACAACAGGCAAACCCTGCTCTATAATCCAACGAATGTCATCTGGGTTCAGTGCCTCGCCAGTATACGATATCTGCTGCATGCTACGCAAAAGTATCAAAACATCGGGATTTGTTCTCGCTATGCCGAGGAGAAGAGACAGCCTGTTCGCATAAAGGAGCATATTATTTAACCCTTCCACATTCACCATGGCCAGCAGCTCCACAGCATCGAAATCGGGTTTAGATGTTCGTATGATGCAGTGGCCAGACGGTATTATTTTGTTTATCACTAAGATGAGTCGTTCATTAGCTTTGAAGCAATACCCATCCATAGCCGAGATACAAACTCGTAGCAGAGGCAACGTTAGCAAGGGATCCGACGTTGTTGAAGCATTTCTGCGCCTCTCCTTCTGATTGCCATGCGCGAGGCCAGTTTATGTCTGATTGGTATCTCAGCCACTTGTGTGACTCTGGAACAGGTTTTGGGCGTCCCGAAGTTGTCCCGCTAGTGTGGAAAATCATGGCGATGGCATCGTCGTCAACTTGAGGGAGATCCAATAATTTCTCATTTCCCACTAATGCAAGGAGCTCCGGAAAATCGGGGATGACCAGAGTAGGAACTGTAATCTTGGGAATATGATCTCTGTAGTGTTGATCAATTACTAATACTTTCCCTCCTCGAAGTGCCAGAAGGTCGTTGATCATGGTCCCACCCTGAGTGGCCATGACGAGACTAAAAACCTGAGGGATAAATCCTGCCCGTATGATGGCATATAGGTTGACTAAATCTTCATAACGCGATCCAGTTATCCTACAAGGTAATGCAGGGGAAAAGATCACAACCTGTATTCTTGCATATATCGAAGACGTACCAGAGACCAACAACATCGTTGTGTTCTACGCCGAGTTTGCAAAATTGCTGTTGAAAGTAGATCGCTGAGGCCTCCAGATCGTGGAGGAAAGTTGAATAGGTGATTGTTCGCCATGTAGGTTTTCCTGGCGAGCCGACGTATTCTTTGTAGAGAGGCCTTTCAGAATGGTTCACCAAGCCCTTGAGCAATGTAAGCATGAAATGCATTATGATAGCGGTGGCAGTTTAAAGAGTTAGTTATATGTATCCGCCGGATTCCATGTGATACTGCGACGATCAGGATTAGAGATCAGTGATCACCCATGCTCCTGCAAGCCCTATAATGTGTTCGTATACCTTACTTCCCCTACCCGTAGTTCTTACCAACCATTTTACTCTACAATGAGCCCTGACGAATTCTTCACTTCCAATGCATGCCATAAAATGGCGAAGAAAGGAAGCATACTCATGCAGACGTGATAATGAGGAAAATGCGTTCAAGGACTGTTACGTCAAATCTCTCTATGGTCGGATGATAAGCTCAAGGTCATCTTTCTTATCAGCCAGGTTCACAAGTCATCAATCCGAGGAAACCTTCGAGTATCCGTTTACTCGGATCTGGTCGATGTGGCCACTGAAGATAGATAGGAGTTTTCATTCCGATATTCGCATTCTGATGACAAGGCTGGAGAAGTCACTATAGGAAACGCCTACATCGCAAGTCCTGAGCATATGACCTTGAATTCTGACAGACGACTTATGGATTTTCGCTAATGTTTGACGGGATACTCCGCAGATTTCTTGTTGTTTGTACTCAGGGTATGCCAAAGTTCGACCCGAGATGACCGAACTGAACTGTTCCCCCTTCTCGAAGGTTTAAGGAACATTGATGTTGTCTTCCACAGATGCTGTATTCCAGAACTACCAGAGGGCACTCCGCACGGCTAAAGCATACAAAGAAGAATTCCCAATGGGATTGCATTTTCTGCCATCTCAACATGAGAAAATGTAAGATGAAGACTTCCGTTGCAGCCCACAGTGATATTGTAGCCACGCATATCCTACGACTTTGATAGAAATGGTGTATTGAACCATTTGATATCCCTGTTACTAGGCTGTCATGAGGCCACACATCACCATTCTGGTTGACATATCTGGTATTGAAATGCGGTTGTCCTTCGAAGCATAAACCAATGGGGAAGATAAATGGCATCCGAATATCGGAGCCGGGAGTGATAGATTATTTTGACAAGAAAAAAAGGGTCACCCGGCAACAAACATCGGTCGTTCTTCATATGTAGAACAAGAAAACCATCAGTTGAACTCTGTGGTTTCTAGACATGAAGTTCGGAAATGTATTCGCCTACCAGAATCGTGACAAACGCGCTAGTTAAGTTACAGTACAATCGCCAATAGGTTTGTCCCTCGGGCTTGTAACAACAGCATCTGTCTGACAGACAGCGTGTGATGATCAGTACAGACAATGAGGCTACAAAATGATGCTTAGATTAGTCTTGTGAGCAAGCCATAATTCTACACCGGGGATCTCGAAATATGAGTGTTGAACCGAACGGAAACAATCATCGCTGGAATCTGTCTGATCCATTTGATGAAAGACCATGTCCCTATATTTGTTGGCAAACAAGGGGTGGCGGTTGGGTGGCGGACCATTCTTACCATTTTGTGGCTACCCAAAAACGGACGATATCTTTTTCCTCCATCAGTGTAAACATGCTGCCTAGGCGAAGTAAGCATGTGCTATCAATGGAGTATCATATCTTTCTTTGGCCAAACTTGATGAAACATCTGCTGTTCTGCGTTTTTGAAATGACTGTGGCTTGGATAACTTGGCAACACTTACGTGTTTCCAATTTGTAAAAGAGAATTAAGCATACAATAAAATAGCGTATTCCAAGGACTCTTCAATATTCTGAACTTTCCACTGAACATTGAAAGAGCTGCTTCAGAGATATCCATGGCACTCAATATCGTTGAGGCCAGGCTTGCTTCTGTCTTTCCAGAGGGCATCCTCTTCGGAATATACCTGGTCTCGTTTTTCTATACTGTCCGAGCTCTTATTCTGAAGAGATCAAGGCATATGAGGCTCTCCGCGCCGTTGGCTATCGTCGTCATTCTCATGTTCTGTAACGCCGCATTGAACAGTGCCACAAGTATTGTTATCTCCTGGAAAGCTTGGATCCTTACTCCTCCTGGAGGTGCCGAAGAGAGCTTCCGGCAAATCACCAATTGGGCAATCATCACGAAGGTGACCAGAGAACGAAAGTCCTCCTTCATAGACTGATCACTCATCTTAGTCTGCGGTTCTTCTTTCTCAAACGACAATTGGGGATGGAATGCTGGTGAATCATCGATTAATCGCTATTCAGCGGGTTTAGGTGGTAAATTGTGTTAACCAATCGCATTCTCTAGATCTATCGGTGCTGGATTCTTTATGATCGTTCCCTCTTATCAGTGGCCCTCTCTATCATACTTTGGTTCGGTGGTACTGCATGCACAATTGCTACCATTTATTTCGAGAGTATCTCCAAAGAGCATGCTCTGGCAGATACAAAGACGCTCTACCCATTCTCAGTCTCGTTCTGGGCATCCACAATCGTGTTGAATATCATTACTACCAGTGCGTACGTGGCTTCTGCTCCGAAGGAAGATTATTCATCAATACCACAGCGTTGATTGTTCTGCCCATATGGAAAGCATCTCACAATGCCGAGAAATTTGGTTTCCAAGCCGTATCCAGTCGCACCAACAGAATGAGATTCATCATGCATGTCATTATAGAATCCGGCTTGTTATACACCATGGTCGCTTTCATGACGTTTGTGACATATACTACAAAAAGTAACGCGTTGTATATTATGTCTAATTCAGTACGTCGTGTGCTTTCTCTCTTTTGATTTTTGTGAGTAATATCACATTCTCAGTTAGTCCCTATTGCCGGTATTGCGTTCAATCTCATCATTATCAGAACATCTCGGGAAGAACAGGAAGGTACTTCCAATCGCTCAACCCTGTCTACCTTCTCTGCTGCCCATCCCGCCGTGAGACTCTATACAATAGGCAATTGTCGTTTCAAGAATGTAGAAAATACTCAAAACGACCAGATTCACGTCACAGTTTCGCAGAGTACTAGACGTGATTCTTCTTCTAGGACACATGCTGATTATCTTCATCATAACAGCTCTGATGTCAAGACAATGAGGGCGATAGCAGCATACTAAAGAATTAGATGCAAATATGAGTTGGTCATAGTAAATGATTTCTACATCGTACAGCGAATTTTTGTGTAACAAGTGGATTGTGTAATGTGGACGCGATTCAGCAGATACTGACATCATAGTTCCTTCGTTATAGCAGTGATGATAAGCGAGGTTGAAATTGGATGAAACTAGAACAAGACCTGCACTGATTAAAGTGAGGTATGGGCTGCGTTTAGACCCAGTTGGACATTTTGATTATCACTGGGTGCATGGAATGTTATTCTTTGACAAAACAATGGAAAAACACAGTAAAAATGATCCAATTAATTTTCGAATTTTATTTGAATATTTCTGTCTAAACTATAGAAAAAATATTGTAACCAAATTTTGAATAGTACTTGGTCTGATTCTCTCAAGTGCATTGGAGAGGACTATATCAGTCATTCTTGAACTTAAGAATCAGAGCAAATAGTACTTGGTCTGATTCTCTCAAGTGCATTGGAGAGGACTATATCAGTCATTCTTGAACTTAAGAATCAGAGCAAGCATCCTGTGGCAATTTGTTCTCTAATTCTTTTGAGTTCAGTTAAATAGCACCTTTCCAAATGAAAGGCACGTCATGCAGGAAGGGTGTATTTTGACGTGTGACCTCAGCGTGACCGCAAGCGGTTTGATTCTCTCCCTCCAACTAGTCGCTCGAACAGAATTCATTAGCAGAGCTTTTGTGTTACAAAACGTATTCTACTTTTATCCTAGTTGTTATCTTTCGCGTAGTTGTTTTTCATTCGCCTTATATTGAGTTCTGTTCGTGTTCGCTGTTCAGTTCCTTTCCTTCACCTTTTTGCCTTTTTTGCGCCGTCTTTCTCTCTTTCTTTCATGTCGGGCCACTCTGGTTCCCGGGGACGCGGCGGGAAGGCTACCGTTTTCGCTCCACGTACTCTCCGTCCCTCTTCAGTCCTCCCTAGAGGGGATTCCCAGACATTACATTCCCTTCCGGAGACAACGGAGGTTGCTGATTCGTCGGAGGTCTCAGGGGCTGCGGTCATCGAGCCAGTGGTTCCCACACCGGACGCGGGTCTTGGTTCCCGGAGAGAGAGATCACCTTCGCCCCTACCTGCTCCCTCGGTTCCCCCGTCGAAACGACCAAAGCGACAACTGTCGCGAGAGGAAGATGACAACGTGGAAATTATCGTGTCGCCTTCGACGGCGGATGCGTATATGCGCGACTCCGTCCCTGTTTTTGTCGAAAACAGCGCGGTGCGCACTCCGGGACCCGCTCCTCGCATGCGCGCGGTCTCCCCGGATGGAAATCTTTCGGTGAGGGACGACGTTTATCGGAGACCTTCCCCTGGACTGGACAGGCCGATGGCTGCTGCTTCCGACGACCAGAGGGTTATTACTCTGACGGATACTGGATTATTGCAGCTTTTTCGTGCGCATGGCCTTGACCTTGACCGCCAGGGTATGTTTTCTTTTATGTGTCCTTTATTTGGTCTTTTTCTCTATGCGCTTCCCTCCATTTTGCATGTTGGTACGCGGTTCTGACAAAGAACTGCGCGAATGCTCACATTCTTCTGGGTATATGAGTTGTCGGTGTGCAGTTTCTGCCGATCTTTGTCGTGTGTGTCTTCCTTTTTTTCCCTTTTTGGGGGGGTACGCGTTTCATACATGCAGTTTGCAAGTCGCTCCAAATTTCTGCGTTCCTTTTTTTTTTTTAGTGTCGGCACAGTGTGCGCTGCACCCTTGTCGTCGATTATGAATGATGTTTTTCCTCGACCTGTCGTCCATTATGAGCCATCTTTTTCCTTGCCCTGCCCTGCAGGTCTTATCTGTTGTTAATTTTGGTGGGCTGACAATGTGCTTATGCAGTTTTGTTGGACCATTTACACACGGTTCACGACCACATCACAAATGTTTCTGCAGCACCAAGTGCTCCACCGGCTAATAGCAATCTTGGTCCGTCTACTACTTCAGGGGTGACGGGGTGTGCTATTCTGACCCAAACGCCTGGCGAGGACTTGCCCGGCAGGCGTGCTCCTGGTGTTCTTGTCGCGGGACCTGATCTGCGCGTTCCCCCAGAGGCGTGTAGGCGGGCAGCTCGTGAGCCACTGCCACCGGAATCTTCCTTTGTTATCTCGAATGGGAGGTTGCGCCTCCCGAATGCTTCTTTTGATACTTCACACGAGTCGAAGCTCTCTTTCGATGAATGGTCTGCGGCTTCTGAGAATTTTGTCGGTGCTATGCGTGTTCATTTGTGCGCTGATTCCGACGAGGGGTCGGGCGGTCATGTGGCCAATGCTATTGCAGACTCGTTTGCCGCTCATTTCAGACGCTTGAAGTCGCGTCCAAATGCTCGCTTGGACTTTGGATTGATTCTTGATTACGACCAGCGTTTGCGCGCATTATATTTGCGAGAGTCCCATTCCTTTCAGATGGATACGTTTCAGATCGATATTTGGCAGGAATGTGTCGCCACGCAACATGCGAGCAGGGTCAAAACATTGGATGGTAGGCTGGCCGAAATGGAGTCCTTTCTTGCTCGAAGCAAATCGTCCTCCTCCAAGTCGCGAGATTCATCGACGCGCTACAAATGCTTGTCTTGTGGCTCCCTTGATCATAAACTCTCCTCCTGTCGTGCCGTACCTTGGTTTCTCCGACGTGAAGGGCGTTCTTACAAATCCCCGGCAGGGGGCTCAGTCTGCTTCGCTTTCAATGGGTTCTTCTCCTGTGATCGCGGTGCCAAATGCACGCATGCCCATCTTTGTTCCTTGTGCGGAAATCCTGGCCATGGGGTGCAGGCCTGTTCGGCTTGACAACATCTTTCCAGTATCCACACCGTTGAAAGCCGATCGTTGGCAGTGTGCGTTGGAAGCGGCTCAGGTGTTGGATCTTTTTGCGGAGGTGCTGAAAGGCCTTCGCGAGGGTTTTGATATTGGCATAGATTCTCTGGTTCTTTCACGCTCTTATTCTCCTCGTAATCATTATCGGACTCCCGAAGCTCATCATTTCATTGTTTCTAAATATTGCTCAGAGGTGGCTCTGGGCAGAGTTTCGCCTGGCTTTGACCCTGCTGTTGTTGAAGATTTGTTTGGCCCATTCCGCACGGCCCCCCTAAACGTAATTTGTGGTTCCTCCGGTAAACTGTGGGTCACTTTGGACTTGTCTTTCCCTCGCAACAAATCAGACATCCCATCTGTAAATTCCTTTATCAATTCTGACGACTACCCTTGTGATTGGGGAACGTTCACAGCCTGTTGGCTGCTCGTCGCGAAAGCCCCTTCGGGCTCCGAAGTGGCAGTTTTTGATGTCGATTCCGCTTTTCGAAATATTCCTACTCGTCCTCAAGATTGGTTGAAGTTGGCTGTCTCTATTGATGGCAACATACACTTCGATTTCCGACTAAACTTTGGGGCAGCTTCTGCTCCAGGCATCTTTGGTCATGTCGCAGATGCTATCGTCGCCATATACCGTCATTGCGGAGTGGACGACGTGCTTAAATGGGTGGATGACTTTATTTTCTTCCGCTATCCAATATTGAAGGTCTCTGGCTTCACCTTTTCTTACGACGAATCTCTCATTCGGGAAATTGCATGTGATCTTGGTTGGCCATGGTCGACCGACAAACATTCTCCCTTTGCTCAAAATTTCATGTATATTGGATTTCTCTGGTCACTCGATGCCAAAACGGTCGAGCTCCCGGAAAAGAAGCGCTATAAATACCTCGAAAAACTACATAATTGGTCTCGTGCTTCAAAAGTGTCTCTGAAGATGACGGAATCGCTTATTGGGACACTGAATCATATCTGCCTAGTCTTGCCTGGTGGATGCTCTCACCTCCCATCTTTTTTTGCTTTCCGCGCTCGATTTCCAGCGGAGGGCAGCAGTTTTTTGTCATTGTCGCCTTTGCCAGACATTATTATGCCCCCGGAGCCCCTGGATCTTGATGTTTACGTTGACGCTTCTACTTCGTGGGGCATTGGTCTTGTTGTGAACGACAAGTGGCTGGCTTGGGAGTTGAGGCAGGGCTGGAAGTCAGACGGTCGTGACATAGGTTGGGCCGAGATGGTTGCGGTTGACCTCTCTTTACGCGCTCTGGTCACCGCTGGTTACAATAATTGTCACGTCGTGCTCAAGTCAGATAACACTGGTGTGGTAGGAGCATTGGCAGCGGGCAGGTCGAGGAGCATACAGCAGAATGCTATCCTTCATCGGATTGTCGACACTTTCCGAAGACATTCCATCTGGCTGTCTATTTCGTGGGTGTCCTCGATAGCGAACAAGGCAGATTGTCCCTCTCGTGGTTTCTTTCCCACACAACGCCGCTTGTACCCTTTTCCTCCACGACTCCCACCTTATTTAACATCATTGGTACATGCTTCGGTTAAGCATTCTCAACTGGTAGATTGAGGCATCCTTTCCTTTCCTTGTCTTTAACGTCAGCTTGTAACATTCTCCGTTTTCAACGTCAGCTTGTAATGTTTCTACGGTTTCACCGTTAGCTTGTAATTTAATAAGCAACTTGTAATTCGTGACTCCTTTTGGAGAATAATCTTTACAGCGCGTTCAGTGCGCCTGTGGCATCTCGAATCTGTCATGTTCACTGGGAACGATTGCATTTGTGTATATTTTGCTATGTGGTTTGTCACTCGGGTTGTCAGTCGACAACGTAGATCATAACCCGATTACACGATGCCCATCTACCTGTCCTTAATACCAGAACGAGAGACAAGCTTCTCACGTAGTTCGCGTTCTCATCGAAAGGTTTCAGGCAGCTGTCCCCCCTATCGCAAAAATCTCGTCGGCTCTTCCTCTCAAAGCGTGGCTCGTGATTCCGTAAAGAAGGCTCGTACGCCAATACGTCATGTTGTTGCAAACTCTTCGAGCGATTCGCAAAACATTTTGCAAAAGGCGTTGGTAAATAACGTTATTGCACATTCATGGGCTCCGTCAACAGCCAAAAGATACTCTTGGGCCGTGGCAGATTTTGTCAAGTTTTGCAGACTCCACGACGTCCCGCTCACTGCCATGTGGCCTGCTTCAGAGGAATTGCTGTGCTTCTATGCGGCGTCTATGGCCGGGACATTAGCGGGTCGCACAGTGTCAAACAAAATGTCCGGGCTGCGTTCTTACCATATTCAAAACGGCTTCCCATGGCATGATTCGCTTCGATTAAAGCATATGGTTAAAGGTGCGGAGAACCTTCGACCGGAGTCGTCCTTTCAGAAAGAGCGACCCCCAGCTACCGTTGAAATGTTACGGGCTATTAGATCCGGCTTGGATCTGTCGACCCCTCTTGATGCTTGCGTCTGGGCAGTCACTACTACGGCTTTCTGGGGACAAATACGTCTGGGAGAATTTCTACCTTCGCGAGAGCGTGACTTCGATGCATCTGTGGTGCCTGCGTGGGCCAACTTCGGAGTTCCGAACGACACTGGTACAAGATCGTTGTTTCTGCCTTGGACGAAGAAAGCTGGTCGCAAGGGCGAGACAGTCGTCATTACTCGTCAGTCAAATGACTGCGATCCTATCAACGCTCTCGCAATCCATTCTCGTGTCAACAAGGTTGCTCCGACCGCTCCAATCTGTTGCTACGTTAATAAGAAAGGGAAATTTATTGGTCTTACTACGCGGAAACTGCTTTTGGTAATCAACCCTATTCTCGAACGTCACTCCCTGCCAACGATTAGTGGCCACTGTTTCCGGATCGGGGGTACTACGGCTTTGTTGCTGAAAGGAGTCCCTCCTGATGTGGTTAAGGCGATGGGTCGGTGGACGTCGGACGCATTTCTTAGGTACTGGCGTAACTTGCAGCTGATCGCTCCGATTTATGTCGAACTACTTCACCCGGTGATGTCGTATTTAGAAAGGCGTTAGACTTCGGTGGGGGATTCATCTTCTGCGTTCTGAGTTTCCTTCGTCTCTCGGGGTGGGGTCAGTTCCTTAGCACTGACTCGCAGATGTATCCCAGTCCTTTCTGCTTGAATGTACTCTTCTTTGATGTGACCCCTATTGGGGGAACACCTTTCAGGCAGAGAGTCACTCGCCCATCGTTTGGACACCGTGTCAGGGAAGATTAGAGTGTTGAGCGCTACCTTTCTTAGAAATGTATTATGGCAGGATTTATTACTATCGCTAGGCATTTGACTCTCGGTCGCGCCCAGAACAGACGCGAAAATATTTTTTCCATAATTTTGCCAGAAATATTCAAATAAAATTCTGAAATTAATCAGATTATTTTTACAGTGTTTTTACATTGTTTTGCAAAGGAATATCCTTCCCTGCACCCAGTGTATGTTACACGTGTCACCAATAGCGACCCCGAAACAACCCAATTTTTCTATGGTACAACTCACTGAAACCTCCCACTCTGCGGGATTATTCTGCTTTGGCTCGACTTGGCTGTTCTTCTTTGGCAGGGGGGACTCGCCGTTTGATTGGACTCAACAGTCATATTTTCTTTTCTGCATCATGGAAGGACATATCAACTCCTTTCCACCTCATCCATCACTCACACTCACGTCCTCTCTTATGCTCGGCAGGACCAAACTGATTACACCCTTTACTTGCATGAGACAGATAGCAATTACCCTCTGACAGAAACTGGTGATATGGCTTCTACGCTTAGCTTGTACTTGGTCTGCCCTTGATACTATGTCACATGTCCCTACTAAATCTATCTCATAGTACTGCATGTGACACTGGTTTTCAGAGCGTCGTATTTATAAAGGAGGTAATCCTAGAGAGTATAGATGAACCAAGCACTACGATCGCCGAGGCTTGGTGCTTCATCTGCGCGTGCGACTTTTGATCGAGCAATTGCCTTCTTTCGAACCAAGCACTACGATCGCCGAGGCTTGGTGCTTCATCTGCGCGTGCGACTTTTGATCGAGCAATTGCCTTCTTTCGGTTCTGGTCATTCAAATACAGGAGGTTGCAGAAACAGAGGACGGTCATGACACATGATGCAATGAGCAACACGATCGTCCCTGTAGTATAACGAGGAGGTTTTGACCATGCACTGAAAAGCCAAAGTGCGATAATGGCCCCTACATTGGTCATAATGAAGCCAAAAGCAATGGCGGTTGCCCGTCGGGTCTGTGGAGCAGCGTTATTGGAAAGCCAAGCAGCAAGTGCAGGGCCCTGAGAATTAATTCCCGCAATAGATAGGAAGAGGCTGGCATATTGGACATGAGGGTTCTTGGAACCTAGCTCAAGATGTTAGAGCCTTCCATAGACTTGGCAGATACGCACAGAGGTACATGATAAATCCAATAATGCATAGCAATGACGAGGTTAGGGCTGACGCTCCTCGATGGCCATACTTGTCTGATATGGCTGATGCAATAATCGTCACTTTGAGTTGTGAATATATTGATGTTACGACAAAGATGACAGTAAGCTTACCAACAAAACCTACAGCGAAAGGGGGGACACTCATCAATTGCGCTCGCGTTGCTGTGTAGCCCATGTGAAGGAGAATAGTTGGAGTAAAGCTGAGTAGGGGAGCAGTCAGGAAGGCAGGTACCAACACTACCAAATACTCACTAGGAAAAAGACGCCAGAATGATACCCGCAAACAGATAAATGGTACCGATACATAAAACTTGAGGGAGTACTAATGCGCGTCCAATTTCTTTCCAGTTGAAAGAATCAGCCTCATCATCTAATGTCCCTTCATGCCTGAGTTGGTCCAGGATGATCTCCCTTTCTAACTGAGAGAGAAACAAAGCGCGATCAAGGGAGCGAGGGAGAAGGAAGTATGACAGCAACCCAAATAGCACAGAAGCTATACCCTCCAAGAAAAACAACCAAGCCCATCCAGGCTTATCTCCTAATCCGTCCATGTTCAATATACCGTAGGCAAGGAGGCCGCCAAATGCACCTGACAGTGATGCCGCAGAGAAGAACATTGCAATCCTGTATTTGAAGGTGATAAGAAGATAGAATCCAGATGATCAAGAAAGAGAACAAGCCAATATTTACCGCAACTGTAGCTGATTACGTGGATAAAAGCTGGAAAGGTAGAGGACAATTCCAGGAAAAATGCCACCTGGATGGATACTGAATGTCCCTCTTTTTTCTTGTAATGAGACTTATCTCACCTTCTAATAATCCTAAGAAGAAACGACAAGCCAATAAGCCTGCATAACTACGAACTGATCCTACAAATGGGATTTGTTTAGAAGTTCCTGATGTGTATGAAGGTACACACCTTGTAGGGTAGCAACAATTCCCCAGAGTGTCAACATCGTTGGAAGAACACGATCAGGTCCCACAGCCTACCAAAGGCTTATCAGTAGCATATTAACTTGGATTGACTTCAAATACCTTGAGTATAAGGTTTACCGGCAACTCAGCTGCGAGGTAGGGGCTAGTCAAAGATTGATTATGCAGGAAAATTCAGCTCGTATGTAACTGACACTAGTGTAACTGTCAGAGCTATACTAAACTGCTCAAAGAAGGACATTAATAGAGAAAATCTATCTGGTCTCGGAGATGGATACCTGTGTGTTGGTTAACTTGAGGTCTTGTTGTAACCCCGCAATACGAGCATTGCCAATGTTGGTACGATCCTAAGCACTCTTCTTAGCCTTGAAGCATAACCATTCTGGCATAGATGGCCTCACAAGATAGGATAATAGATAGATCACTGCTAGTACAGGCATTAGACGGACGTCCATCTTGATCAACGTTGCTTGGGAAACTGTCCGTTTGCTGGCGACGTCAGAGTCCGACTGAGAAGTTTTCTGTATGTGAAGAGCAGGCTGTTCCTTCTCAGACATTGCGACTATGAGAGGGAGTTGATTGATCTTGGGGTCAGACTGAGGGCTAATGCTGCGCAGAGCCTATATTTCGCAACTTTTCAATGTATGTGACTTGTTTCATCTTATGGCACCATGCGGAGCTGAGCGACCAGGGCCTGAATGCATATGGTCAGGTACAGGTGCAGACAAACGTCAAAAAAAGCTGATATGAATCAGGATCTGAGGGCTCGGAGTCCGTTACGGCACAAGGGTTGTCGAGACCTAAAAACGTTCTAAAAACATTCTGATGGCGCGTCCTTGATCCACCTTGTGGAAGCGAACGACATGTCCGATCATAGCCTTGGATAGCCTATCCATGCATGTGGATGTTGACATTTCACTGTGGATGCCCGCTCTGCAGGTTGTTAGGGCTTTCGTGCCAAGCACATCAATCATGTACATATCTGCCGTGGAATCTTTAAAATTTCTCGCTGCCTGCACGAAAACGGACGATGTGCAGCGATCATCTTTGGGTTCTGGGTCCAGATAAAAAAATGAGGAAGGAGTAGAAAAAAAAATAAAAAAAACCCCAGAAATTTCCAAGGAAAATACTAAGACTGTTTGTTACCTCTTGAAAAAAAAATTATCAAAGTGCAAAAACCCATCGGAGTAGACATGGATTCATAAGCGCTTTCAGACAAATACAACAGCATTTTGGTATTGGTTTAAAAAAGTCCGAAAACTGGATTTCAGATTTAAGGGTCCTGATGAACCTGGATTACTAATCATCTAATCAACAGGTGAGAGATTTCTTGATGGTCCTACATATCTACTGTTGGGCCAAACCCTGAACGTTGAACCTCAGTTGGCTCTGTCGTTTTGTCTGCAGAGTAAGATGAGTGATCGATACATGAAGGAGGATTTTGTTGCTCTCCTTGACGCCTCCCGGAAGAGCAAGGATACAAGCTTTTGGTGTTTCCAGATATCTTCGCGACGGAAAAAAATAACCTGCAAATATTAATGTGCGAGCGTCTGAAGGGATGTACTGGATCAAGGCTAGTGTAAGGCTACTCCTCGCAAGAAACAAAATGATGAGACGCCCTTCTCAATGTAATAACTACTAAAACAAATAAACTTAACGCAAGCTCCAGTCAACAAATTCACCCCGGCAAACTGTGTGGTATGTCCGTCATCAATATATGCCCGCTGGTGGTGGACATGATGAGGATGGAGTCGTCCTTCCATTGGCATTAAGTTCTTTAACCAATGTGGATACTGGATACCTGGGTACTCCTTAACCTGGGAGGAAGTAGAAAACTTATGACTCTGATGTGTGGGTACATACAATACGTTTCGGCCTAGCTGCGTGTCGTAAACTAGCGCGGTTGCCCTTGCTCTGCCAGTCATATTCCGTCAAACATTAGCAAAAATCCTTCCAAGGTCCGTTTCCTTTTAGCAATCCTCATCATCAGAACGCTTAAATCAGAATGGAATTTCTGGTATCCCTCTATCTCCGTTGGCACGTCAAAGATCAAAGATTAACAGATGATTGTGTTGAGCTCAGCTCGGGGTTAATAAAATGAAACAAACCAGCTTCTTGATCAAGGCAGAATTTTCCACCGGTCTGGCCTCAAAGAGAATATAAAGCGGCGTATTTCATTAGGCACTACAAGCACACTATGACTCAGGTAAGGCCTTGCGTTGTCACTATCTTAGTGTCTCACACGGCACCTAGCCTATTTCTACGACTATTTTGGTGATTGGTGGGGGCCCTGCTGGGTCTTACGCTGCTACTGCTTTGGCAAGAGGCAAGTCCATGATTGTGTTCTTGTGTAAATCATCTCTCATCTGGCCATAGAGGGATTCGATGTGACACTCCTCTAGCGGGATTTCTTTCCTCGTTATCACATCGGCGAGAGCATGCTTCCTTCTTGTCGCCATTTTATGGCATTCATTGGAAGTGAAGAACTCATCAAGGCTCATGGATTTGTTATCAAGGTATGCCACCCCATGTAATGTCAAAGTAGCATGCAGATCAGGCTTCCAGCCAGGAGCAGCTGTCAAGCTTAACCAGGAGAAGCGTGAAGGCTGTGAGTTCCAGCCTAGTTCTTAGGACGACTTGATGATAAGTGATGTAAACAGACACCGACTTTGTTGAGCTTGATCCTGAGAATATTGCCTGGAATGTTGTACGTTCTGCTATGCAATTGTGGAAATTGAACTTTCATTTGTTATGTTTATAGATTCGTTCACAATTTGACAACCTCCTTTTGCGCCACGCAATGGCGACAGGAGTGAAAGTTTTTGAAGGGTGCAAAGTTACTGACATCAAGTTTTCAGGTGAACGACCTGTGTCAGCCGTCTATGAGACGTATGATGGAATTACCAAGTTGATCAACTTTGATTATCTTGTCGATGCATCAGGTCGAACTGGATTATTGTGTACAAAGTACCTTCGAAACAGACGATTCAATAAATCACTCAAAAACATGGCGTTTTGGGGCTATTGGAGGGGTGGAGGTCGCTATTCCCCTGGTACTACACGAGAAAACGCACCCTGGTTCGAGGCACTTACTGGTTCGTTACCTTTTTCCAACAACAAAAAGATGACGTTCCTCATGTGACAGGTAACATCCAACAGATGAGACTGGCTGGTCTTGGTACATTCCTTTGCACGATGGCACAATATCCGTTGGAGTTATCCTCTCGAAAGAGTCATACATGGCTAAAAAATCCTCTTTGTCCAGTAATGACAAGGATAGTTCAACTACTGCACTATATTCCGAGATCTAGAATAGATCGAGGTTTTTCTGTGCAGCGGACTATGTGTGGGAAAAATGTCTTCGATTTTTGCCG
>JAMWFC010000132.1:1079052-1149254 GCA_027475525.1 Macrolepiota albuminosa
TTTAAGATAGGAGGATCTATAAAGTGAGCGTTCAATGATGCTACACATATTGAAGATGGCTGATAGGGATGTAGTGAATTCAATCGGAAGTGTAAATACCTCAAACAGTCAATAAAACTGGACGGGCTTGGCACGCAGCAGTTTGACGACGCCATGGCTGCGGCGAAAACAGTATACAAAGCATTTGACCGGGAGTTCAAAGAGGGCGAACTGGAAGAATGGTCGGAAGAAATGTCAGACGAAGGAAACAAGATATTGTACGCAAACAATAGGGTGTTTACACCCGCAAAGGACTCGGACAAACGAGAAGTTCACATTCCGTTCGAAAAGGATACTGACCCCAACGGATTGCTCGAAAAAATTGCACGAGGGGGGTTCAAGAGAACATCAGACAATGTCGTCGAGTATGCGCAAGCAAGGATAACATTGGAAGGAGATAAAACGTAAGAATACACGGACAACGACCATAAAACATAGATGCTCACACAAATCAAAGGTTCAAGAGGATCAAACCGCAGTCCTTCCGAATCGGCGATATAGTTGCGGCGCAGGTATCCTTCGCAGTCGTTCCATTGAGGGGAGGGAAGTACAAGATGTTAACAGTTTTGAGATCGATAACGCTGCTGGACGAAACATTTGCACTAGTGAGCGGCCATATAAACAATAAATGCATTCTTCTCACTCTGACAATTACCAAGAAGAGGAAGGGGCAACCGCTCAAATGCAAAGACTACGAGCCGGTGAAAAGGAAGCTCCGAACGTATGAAGACGACGGAGAACCCCAACAGAGGGCCGGCAAGGCGGTCAGTACCGGCAATTTCGAGCAACAAATGTTGAATTACATGAACATTGACGACTGATATCTTACGATGGCTTTGATACTACCTCTTGAGACATTTTTACCCAACGCGGTCCGTTATATTTTCACCGAGTTATCCTATTTCTCACATCTGGTCAATCGGTCGTCCCTGCTGAATTGTTCCGCAAGCTCTCATCGCCGTTCCCTCATTGCCTTTCTATATTAACCCCAGTACCGAGCACCGCATATACCACCGTCCATAGCGCTAACATACCACGTACTACCGCCCACATCATGTTGTGTCGTTTTTTTTTTTTTTTTTTTTTTTTTTTTCACCGTCCATAGCGCTAACATACCATACTACCGCCCACATCATGTTGTGTCGTTTGTTTTTTGTTTTTTTTTTGTATTTTTCCCAGTTAATACAGTAATAAATAAGTTCATCATCAAAACAACATGTTGTAATAAGTGTCATCGCATCAAAATAATACATCGATTATATAATCGACCGTATGGACGAACGGTTTGGCAATACCTACCAAAGGGAATTATATGTTATTATTATTATTATTATTATATAATCGACCGTATGGACGAACGGTTTGGCAATACCTACCAAAGGGAATTATATGTTATTATTATTATTATTATTATTATTTTTTTCTCCCTGAATGCTTGATCAATGAATTATCTAGTACGATACCTTTATAAACCGCGGACCAAGAAAGATTAAATACGACATCGACGGATAAATAGTTATATCACCTCAAACGATACGTGAAGGTAAAAGCAATATTACACGTTTTAGATTCAATTAGATTGTTTCGCACTCGAAAGAATGTAATAATACGGAATACATGTAGCAAGCACAGAACTCGTGGCTGTACAGCAATAGTATACTCGAACGATGCACAGCCACAATAACACGATTGGGATAAATAATTAAATACAGCCGTACGTCTACAATGCTATCTACTTCCGCTACATGGTAGCTAAGGACATATCGGGTAGGAAACACCTCGGTAGCCACAGCTGAACAGTATAGGCATAACTAAAAGGGTGCAATTGGGGTAGCATCAAAAACCCACTGAAGCAAGCTTGCCACCACCGCGAGCGAAATCCACTATTTACATAAAGGAAGAGTTTGAAGGATAAGGCTATTATGATAGAAAGGGCCTGTTAGGATGCGACTAAGCCAGCAAGCGAGCGTTGGACCCAACCCCTGGTGGCTGTATATCAGTCGAATATACGATTGATACACAGCCACTATATGCATGAAATTACACGCTATTACTATATCAACAATAAATAATTAAATATATAATATAAATACATGTTCATGATTATAGTGGCTGTGCAATGACCGCATATTCGAATGGTACACAGCCACAACGACAAATATATCCTATATTTATTCATTTATTTATTTATTTATTTATACCGCATATTCGAATGGTACACAGCCACAACGACAAATATATCCTATATTTATTCATTTATTTATTTATTTATTTACGAACGAGTGAATACTTCGAGGAGGCCGACGTCCTATGCGCCTCTTCACCCGGGTGGCTGCATACCTGGGACCAAAACAATGTACTGGTTTCAGACAGCAATAACATACTCACTGCGCCTCTTCACCCGGGTGGCTGCATACCTGGGACCAAAACAATGTACTGGTTTCAGACAGCAATAACATACTCACAAGAAATGATCACACACAGGTGTGATGATACATACAAACCCTAAGATGCCCTTTCGATTTTATGTAGCCGGCAAGCCACAAGCTGACTTAAATGCGTCGGTAAATGAACAATGGTATTATAATCCAATATTATGACACGGATATTTGTATTAACCCTCTATCTCTCCCTCTCTCTCCTCCCCCCCCCTCCCCAATCCCCTCCCTCATTCAGTCAAAATATAGTTATGCTCTAACCAATCATAATCAGCATCAAAATCGGCATTGGATGTATTATATATTACCTGCGTTGACCCCAGGGCACCTGTACCCAAAATATGGTATCAGCATCAAAATCGGCATTGGATGTATTATATATTACCTGCGTTGACCCCAGGGCACCTGTACCCAAAATATGGTCAAGGCGGCCGTGTCTTGTCGTTGAGGATAGTGAAACCAAAGTCACGCTTGCCGATAATCGGCGTCTATTCGGCGATCACGTTCCATGTGGATCCGCTGATGCCGATCATCCGATGATCGGCAGTCTCTTCGGCGATCACATTCCATGAGGATATGCCGAGCATCTTAGGATCGACCCTGTATGTGATCGGTGATCTATTGTACCATTTGAGGCTTTGGAACGACACACTGCGTAGGTCTTACGCAACCGGCAAGGAGTCTAAGTGAGTAATGACATTTACCATTTGAGGCTTTGGAACGACACACTGCGTAGGTCTTACGCAACCGGCAAGGAGTCTAAGTGAGTAATGACATTCCATCCATCCTTTACGTTGATTTTTTACGACCTTTATCTTGTATAAGCAGTGCATATTACATTCACAACACATGAAACAATAAATGAAAAAAATGCACTTGAAAAGTTTAGTTAAAAATACATGAACTTTGCAGAGGATTCAAAACTATCTGTATGGACACAACGCAAAATGCACTTGAAAAGTTTAGTTAAAAATACATGAACTTTGCAGAGGATTCAAAACTATCTGTATGGACACAACACTCTTATCGTTACTTACGTACAAACTCGGGGTTTATTTTTATTTATTCATCTAAGCGATGTGGCGGTGGCTATGTATTCATAGCGGTAATAGAAGTAGAAGCTTGATGCCATCATAACGAAAGGGTAGATAAGAAAAACATTTCGACCATCCATCCTTCTTTGACTATGTCGCGCCACTCTACCCCTAACCGTTCGCCTACGCCACCCCCGCCTGGTGATAACTCTACTGCTTCATGGCTACGCTACGAGGAGCGCTGAGAAATATACGAGCGCCATCGGGACGAGCGGCAAATAGCAGCCCTTTTCCAGCAGCGTAAGTAGTTTCCCGGCATGTCTGCGTACTTACCCGGCATGCCCACCCAGAGATGGCAGCCCGAAATATGGGTGCAAGTTCTTCAACACTGACATCCGACCCATTGGCACCAGAGAGGAGCACGCAGACAGCCGGTCCGAGCAGCTCAGTCCAATCAGCACCTGCTGCGAGCTCGTCGACGCGTACTGAACAGCCTGTTCTCGGGCCCGGTCAGGTACGGCGAGTCCCGGCAACGAAGCGGATCCCTCAAGCCGATGTGACACCGGAGCAATTTGCCGCGGCCCAAAACCGGCACCGTGGCCCTCCCACCCTCAAGTGGTGTCAGAACAAGGGTCCTGTGAGTGTTCTCCTGGCCCGGTCGCGCGTCCTAACCATCACCAGTGCTCGTTATGCTCACGTCGAGGTGAACCATGCGAATTCGAGGCACCAGTGGCAAAATCTCGCAGGGATAATTCCGTGTGTGTTTCCTGTCGAGCCCGGCACGAGCGATGCTCCGTGGCTCAGACATGGAAGGCATCTTGCATGAGCAAAGAACAGGGGTGGGACATGACCTGGGTGCTGAGCCAGTTGGCTAGTGCATCCAGATCGAGGGCCAAGGAGTCGGGTGGGGCACAGGCTGGGAGTTCATCGAGAGGAAGGAAGGTGAAGGCGTTGACTACACAGCAGGATAAGGGGAAGCGCAGAGCATCACCTGCGTTGACGGAGGAAGCACCGACGGATTGGCATGACAAGGGGAAGCGCCGAGCATCGCCGGAGCCGTACTTCGGGGAGGCAAGGAATTCGGGTTCGATCTTATTTAATCGCGCGCGCGGACACTCGAATACAAAGTCATCGAGTGCGGGTAATGTGCCCAGGTCAAAGGGCGAGGAGTCAAGTGGAGCGTGGCCTGAGGGTTCATCGAAGGATGTGGGGTCGGTTGAGGCGCAGACTGAGGGGTCGTCGCAAGGAGTAAGGGTGGAAGCGTCGTCTCCACAACAGGACAAAGGGAAGCGCCGAGCTTCGACCGAGTCGGTGGAGCTAATAGGGTACAAGCGTGCATGGAGGTCCCCAAGCTTGGACATGTCGGATATCTGTGAAATCCCCCCGATACCTGCCCAATCGTCTATTGATGAAGAAACGCACCAGCAGTTGCAGGAGGCCCTGGCAAATGTGAAATCCCCCCGATACCTGCCCAATCGTCTATTGATGAAGAAACGCACCAGCAGTTGCAGGAGGCCCTGGCAAATGAGTACAGGGTAACCTTACAGCTGCACCACATGTGAGAGGATCTTCAGCACAAACGACGCGCTTGGGAGGTCATGCGGGAAGAGAGGAATGCGGCTATTCGTGACAGGGACAGAGCATTTGGAGACAGGGAGGCCGCTTTAGTGGCACGCGTGGCTATGGAAGACGAGTTGGTTGGTTTGCGAGCGCGAGTAGAGAATATCGAGAATTGAGGGTCAGACAATGCGGCACCCAGAGCGTCGGAGATAGAGGAGGTACGACAGGCGATATGGCAAGTGGAGGCGGCACAGCCACGTATTTTAAGGAGGAGGAACTGGCTGTTGAACGCGTTGGCGTCGTCCCATGAAGATGTTATGCGTAAGTGACCCTATGTCCCATACCATATACCTGATACATCTTAACGCCCAGGATTGGTGCGCGAGTACCGACTGTTATTGGATGGTAGTTCCTCGGCGTTCGCCCTCATCCAGCAAGGGCTGCCCCAGCAGATCCCACCAGAGATTACGCAAGGAATCGATCAGTTGGGAGGTCTGTTAGCAGCGCACCGACGCAGGAATGCAGTGACACTGGGAACTTGGATGGAAGTGGCAGCGGACGCTGGCCAGCCCATGCCAACACGGAATGAAATAATCGCGATGTTGGTATCGACTTTAGAAGAAGAAATGACAACAGCGGAGGCGGGTGAAGCCGCAGTGATGGCAGCAATGACGGGAAGAGGGGCAGTGGCAACAGCGGAGATGGTTGAAGCGGCGATTGTCGAAGCGGAAGCAGCAGCGACGACGACTGTGGGAGAGACGGAGGAGGAAGATGAGGTTGGGAGGAGGCCCCTGTCGTAATTTCTTGCTCAAAACCCTAAATGTTTTTCATTGTATATGTCGTACTGTATATGGTTGAACGTTGTATATAGTGTACTACATATGTAGATAGTGTACTATATATGTAGATAGTGTACTACATTGGACAAACAGGCTATACATTAGGACGGTGTGATACCGACAATGTTTCAGTGCGGACGTTATAAGTGATCGGATGACTTAGTCATTCTAATAATCAATTGTATTTAACAAGCCTACGTTATCACAATCAGAAACTTGAAGTATTAAACAGTGTAGGGGAATAACAAATCATGATACTATGATACCAATTAAGGTGTTTTGGTAATCCTTTTACCTACTCAGTTAGCTGAACGTTGACGATCCAGGTTGGCATAAAGACGAACGGTTGACTAGTAGTAAGCACTAATGGCACCCATTAAGTGAAAAGGAAACCTGTTATGCCATTTCCAATGTATCAATTTCCGATAGAAAAAAGTCTTCAGACAGAGGAGATATGGCCTCAGTAGTGAAGTATTAATGTAATTATTAGCTGCACCGATACAAATGATTAATAAAGGGTCTTCTACTATTATTATGAAACCGTTCCACTAAAGACGTTTAATCTATAAGAGCTTTGCTGACAATAGAGCAAAGACGACGTACTATTCAATGTTCCTCATGAGAATTGCACCTAAGTCTCCAATGACGGTGGACACTGAACACCGCATAAACCCAGCAGCGTGTGTTTGGTCTTGATGTCCAGCTACGGGTATAGAATGTATATATAGATATTCTACTAACTACAATAAAAATAACTAGAAACAGAGTCTTGATGTCCAGCTACGGGTATAGAATGTATATATAGATATTCTACTAACTACAATAAAAATAACTAGAAACAGAACGTTTAGTATGAGTGTTTCGATATGCATAAAGCGAACATACCTCTAGTCGAGCATGAAAATATTGGCCTTGACTATGCCCAGATCTACTTGATGAGGTATCGTTACGTTGCCGCACTGCGCATTACATTGAGCAAGTTCGATCGTCAAGAACACTTCACGTACCAAATCCTTTCCACATGAAGTGAAATCAGGCTCGTTAGGCTTGCGGCGTACTATATCGTCAAGAACACTTCACGTACCAAATCCTTTCCACATGAAGTGAAATCAGGCTCGTTAGGCTTGCGGCGTACTATATGTTTGGCGACGATGAGCTTTGCGTTCCACTCGACCTCTTTCGGAGCATCCGAGTAAGTCCAAACTTCATCAAGCCGTTGATTTTCGTGAGTATGGAATGCGGCAACGAGAATTCCTCGTCCATCGAAAGCTTTCGTTGTGAGATGGGTCCGTTTGTCACGATGCGTATAGCTCCTGACTCAAGGAGAATTCCTCGTCCATCGAAAGCTTTCGTTGTGAGATGGGTCCGTTTGTCACGATGCGTATAGCTCCTGACTCAAGGTCAATGATCAAGCGAACCAAGAGGTCAAAACATACAGAAAAATGAGATGAGCGGGTCTAATGTGATACAGCACATCTGAATACCTCTCCGTCACCTGGAGAATCCCCTGACAAGACATGGCGCGCATCTTGATTCCAGAGGGGCGATGGGAGGATGTGTGAGGGTGCCACAATAGGATATCGCGGTAGTGCTCCATGTGGTAGTAAATTGAGGATGAAAGAACGTGTTGGGTGTCTTTGACCGTATGTCTTGCTAGTGCAAACAACAAAACCCCAGTCCGTAACAGCATTTGAAAATGCTGAAGTCCGTAACATCGTTATACGAGCATCCCAGGAGCACTCTAGATTATGGCTCATTGACGCACAACGGCCGCTTAAACAGCGAAAGTCTCGCTGGTAAGGGTCGTAGCGTGCCGAGTCGTCTCTGCCATCATACTTAGAGGGAGGAGCACCAACAAGGGGCACACGAGGGAGCGGATGAAGACATAAAGAAAAAAATAGTGGGACGACGTAGAGAAGCTCGGATTGGAGAAGACATCAAATCGAGTAGTACGTGCCTTGGTTTTGGGAAACGAAGCATATAAATACCTCTGCTTAGGCGAGGAGATACTTGGAATCATGATGTCAATGATACGGTGGTGGCGACCTGTATTCGTCATAAATACCTCTGCTTAGGCGAGGAGATACTTGGAATCATGATGTCAATGATACGGTGGTGGCGACCTGTATTCGTCACAAACACATAAATAAGGGATATAGAAACAGCGACGGTGAACGACCACGAGAAACCGCATACGATTCGGAGTAGAGTCTGAAGTAAGTAGTAGGGGAATCCGAATCACTGTCGGAAGAGTCTGAATAAGAATATTTAACTTTGAGCATAGCCCGTTGTTGCTCCATGTTAAGCCGTGGCGCATTAATAATCAGTCGTAATGACGGCTTGTCGCATGGCAGACTGTCGAAATCAGTAATTGCCATGATCTAGTAAATCAATGAGTTGTTGTCATATATCTATTGCGCTGGATAACAGACCTCTCAAGTGACACTAGGTGTTCATTAGATAGTGGCGATATGCCGAATCTTTTGGGGGGGTATATTAGCACTGGTATTCAGGGATCGCTCTCCACAGAAGGCAGCCAAGGAAATAAGCCATAATGCATGTGTCTGCTCCGATATATGATTTTCGCGTGGCGGCTATTATCTGCGATCTAATATCGTGTCCTGTTGTGCCTGTACCAGGCAGAACATAGAAAGACTCACAATTAGTCATCGAAATAGTCCTATTTTTCAGAGACCGCTGGATCTATGGGTCGACTGGACATCCAATAAATCTGGCAAGGAAAGAACGTCAGCCAAGTAAAATTGGAACATTACGGACCGAGTGGGTGTAGAGAATGTGTTAAAACAGACCCAACAGTGGCTACATTCTGGCGTATGCAGATATCAAATATTAACATAGTAAAGCTACGGAACAAATGACGTTAAAAAGGGAAGACACTATTCCCACACATATATGTAACCGTACTAGTATCACATGACGTTAAAAAGTGAAGACATTATTCCCACGCATCTCTGTAACCGTACATACGTATAGTATGTCACATGACGTTAAAAAGTGAATACATAGAAGACATTATTCCCACGCATCTCTGTAACCGTACATACGTATAGTATGTCACATGACGTTAAAAAGTGAATACATAGTCTACTGCTGACTAAGTAACTGTACAGACGAACGGTAGTATCACATGACATTAAAAATCGAAGACATTATTCCCACGCATCTCTGTAACCGTACAGACGTACGGTAGTATCACATGACGTTAAAAAGTGAAGACATTACTCCCACACGTACATAGTCTACTGCTGACTAAGTAACCGTACAGACAAACGGTAGTATCACATGACGTTAAAAAGTGAAGACATTCGTACATAGTCTACTGCTGACTAAGTAACCGTACAGACAAACGGTAGTATCACATGACGTTAAAAAGTGAAGACATTATTCCCACACATCTCTGTAACCGTACAGACGTATGGTAGTATCACATGACGTTAAAAAGTGAAGACATTATTCCCACGCATCTCTGTAACCGTACAGACGTACGGTAGTATCACATGACATTAAAAATCGAAGACATTATTCCCACGCATCTCTGTAACCGTACAGACGTATGGTAGTATCACATGACGTTAAAAAGTGAAGACATTATTCCCACGCATCTCTGTAACCGTACAGACGTATGGTAGTATCACATGACGTTAAAAAGTGAAGACATTACTCCCACGCATACATAGTCTACTGCTGACTAAGTAACCGTACAGACGAACGGTAGTATCACATAAGTGAAGACATTACTCCCACGCATACAAGTCTACTGCTGACTAAGTAACCGTACAGACGAACGGTAGTATCACATGACGTTAAAAATCGAAGACATTATTCCCACGCGTCTCTGTAACCGTAAGTAACCGTACAGACGAACGGTAGTATCACATGACGTTAAAAAGTGAAGACATTATTCCCACGCATCTCTGTAACCGTACAGACGTACGGTAGTATCACATGACGTTAAAAAGTGAAGACATTATTCCCATGCATCTCTGTAACCGTACAGACGTACGGTAGTATCACATGACGTTAAAAAGTGAAGACATTACTCCCACGTGTACATAGTCTACTGCTGACTAAGTAACCGTACAGACGAACGGTAGTATCACATGACGTTAAAAATCGAAGACATTATTCCCACGCTTACCTGAAGGAAGTAATAGCAACGAGAACAAACAAAGTCACATGACGGCAAAAATCGAAGACATTTTTCCCACACATAGTCCACTGCACAGAAAAACCTCGATCTATTCTAGATCTCGGAATGCCTCAATTGCACTGGGATGGGATGTGTGTTGTTAGAAGTCTAGAACCACAATGCAAATTCGTTGATCCTGTCCCCACAATATTGTGCTGATGAATCACTCACCTCTTCTAAAAACACATGTTGCAAACATAACATGAAAGTATGTCAATCAACAAGCTCCACTGTCAATTGGAGGTTGTAAACCAGACTGACTTACAGTAGGTCATCTGTCTTTGAGTAATTACTGGTGTCAAGCTTGACTAAATCCTGCAAAGACTTGTATCAAAAGCAGCATACTGCTCTGTAGCTATGTAGCGCGAGGAGACCTGTATTAGTAGTGTACAATCTACCTGTCGACATGCTATTGCAACCTTTTTGTTAGCCAAAGGCCATGGTTATAGATTACGCACCTTGCATGAATGGCGGAGCTTCCGTTTGACTTATTGTCGCCAGCGTTTGTCAATGCACGAGTCAAACAAGGCGAGTTCTGGGTGTTGCCCTGCAGTGTGAGGAAGGGGCAACCCAAAGTATTCGAAGACAAGTCTCAGTGTAGTCGAGGCTCACATTCAACTGCAGCAAGTCAACCAAAGATGACGGTTATGGGTATCCTTGAGCCATGTGAGCACCAGTACATACTATACATAGCCTTGGAAGACAGACGCAGCTGACAGCTACCTCGCAGGGTCTACCTGAAGTTCCGTGGTTGTGCCGAGTAGTGGAGAGACTTTATACAAGAGAGGAGCCTTGATACACCGATCTGCTCGGAAGAATGTGGCCAGTCTAGTCAGTCTCAGCACCTTCAAGACCTAGATATCCTTAGTACGCCGGAATCCCAGAACGACAGAGGCTACAGGCATGCCAAGACTAGCTATCGATGCCCAATTGCGAATCAATCAACTCGGACACGTCAGATGGGAGTAGTTGTAAACCAAATTGAAAAAATCTCATTCGCACGTCAGGTATTTTCCACGGTCTGTGACTATTCTCCCATACGCCTGGAACACATATAATAGACTACGTGTCCTCTATGTACTACACGCGTTCTAAACCATCCACGGCTACGCAGAGCCATGGAGACGGGTCTCGTAGACAGGTTGGTCGCAAAGCTGACCTCGTCCAGTTTTCGTGCTTTCTTTCTCCTTTCTCTCACTGCTCTCGTTACGGCCAAGGTTAATGTTATCGATGTGGATGCCTCTGGGACCATTGTAGACCTTGCCGGGCAACCATACTATGTCCCTTTCGATCCAGTACTGACAGTCGATCCCTCCAGACGCTCTGGCGTTCCTGCAGGTCTTGTCCCAGTCACGAGCATAACGGCACAATACTCTCCAATCACCAAAACCTTTCTCCAGTCTCAGATCTCAGCCTACGGAAACATGGACGATGTCTGGACGGACCAGTTCCTAGACTCCCTCTTCATTTCGTATAGCGGACAGTTGATTGGATTTCTTGAGGAAGACGCGGAGACTTGGCTTCAAGAAAGCAACATGTCGCACGTATACGTTTCTTCGAATATTCGTCTGCCTAAATTCACGCGCCCTCCCATCTCGCAAATCGAAACTGGGCCTCCAACGGGCCCGTACTTCACTGCACCTTCCCAGAACTCGTCCCGTCTAGACATCCTCGCTCCCTACCGCCTCCGCAAAGACGAATACGCCAGCTTCCTCTTCGGCGCAATCCCAAACCCCTCAGGCGGCTGGACGCCCACCAACATCACTCTCGACACTTCCGGCGCACAATACATCCCTGTCCCCTCGCGTATAAGCCTCCTCACCAAATCCCTCCCGCTCTCTGGCATGCGTTTCGCCGTCAAGGACATCTTCGACGTCGAAGGACTTCCTACAGGCGCAGGCTCCCATGCATACGCCCTCGTGCATCCATCCCCGCTCTCCGCCACCGCGCCATCAATCCAACGCCTTCTCGCTCTCGGCGCCTCCCTCGTAGGCAAGACACGCACGTCCCAGTTCGCACACGGCGCACAACCCTGGGAGTACGTCGACCATGCATATTCGCTCAACCCGCGTGGGGATGGGCAACTCACGGCGTCCGCGTCGAGCTCTGGGAGTGCCTGTGCGATCGCGGGTTATGAATGGGTCGAGTTTACTGTTGGGAGTGATACGAGGGGAAGTGTGAGGAAGCCTGCGGCGTTTGTGGGCGCGTATGGGATGAGGCCTACGCATGGGAGTTTGGATATGAGCGGTGTGATCCCGCTGTCGGAGGACATGGATACGGCAGGCTACTTTACGAGGGACCCGAGGCTGTTTGCCGCGCTCGGCATTCGATGGTAAGACATCTGTTGTATTTTTTTTTTGATTGTTGCTGATTCACTGCTAGGTACGAACACTCTCCCGTCCGAAAGAAACGCCAAACAATTCGATTCCCCAAGCAACTATTCTACCCGACCGAACATTTCCCTGTCTCCAACCCCGCAGCTCAAGTCCTCTACGACAACTTCGCAGCCGCGCTGTCAAAACACCTCAAAATAACCGTCGTCCCAATCAATTTCACCACTTCTCTGCTGGACCACATTCCCTCGCACGACTTTGCCCAATTCCAGCTCGCGTCGAACACCCTGGCCGAGTACCGTTCCTGGGTGTCCGTCGGCAAACCACTCGTCGAGGCGTACAAGGACCAGTTCAACTCCACGCCGACGTTTGACCCCCGCGCGAAGGCGATGTTTGCGCGCGGTGCGAAACACACAGCGTACGACTTTGTCGCTGCCCAACGCGTCCTTCATGCGTTCCGCGAGTCTGTGGCGTCCGATCTTATCAAAGCGGATATCAAGTCGTGCTCGGACTCATTGTTCATGTATGACGCGAGCACTGGTGGTCGGCCGTCGTACCGCGTTGAAGAGTTTAATAATATGGAAGGGGCTGCACAGGCCCTGCTCGCAGGTCCAGTTGGTGGAGATGGGAAGACGGCGAAGCCGTCCGATTATTTCATTTATCTCGCGTCGATGGCGGGGTTGCCTGAAGTGACGATTCCGCTGGGCCAGGTGGGGTATTATAGCCATGTTAGTAGTGAATGGGAGATGTTGCCTGTTGCGGTGCAGGTCGTTGCACATAGGGGATGTGATGATTTGTTGTTGAACCTTGTGGAAAAGTTGGCGGGGAAAGGATTGTTGGATGCTGTTAGGACAGGGAAGAATGCGTTTGATTTTGGGTTGTGATATTTTTGTTACAGGTGTATTGTCATGACGTTGCGCTTACGCTTTCTCTTCTATTTTACCTAGTATTTATGGCAAATTATAACTGAAAGTCACAGTTTTTTGTGACTCGATGCCCAGCGAGAACGAGATGTAGGAGAAGAGAAGTACCTGAAACTTTGTGTAAACTTCTTACCATTTCTGAACTGTTCAGGTTGAGATGAAATCTCGGGTGCGTCGCAACGTCCCATGATATGAGATGATATCATATCACTTTCCAAGTACCAGAAAGTTGCAAGTAAAATCTCGTCTCAAAGAGGTATAGGCTGAAAAAAAAGTAGACCTCAGAATGTTTCACACTCTTAAAAGAGTAAGCTGCAAAAACCTCGGAACGTTTCGTCGCAGAGATCCGGTACCCATAACCTTGGAAACAGTTCGGATTATACTCTTAGTACCATTTTTAACATATCACAATTATTACAATATCACTATATCACTATATCATTCCTTGATCAACTTACCCGGGACCTCAGTGTCATGATTGTTTTTTTAGATCATTATGCTGATTTTTTTGAGTTCCGACATGTGCATCCTATAAAACCGGTCCTCTAACAACATTCAACATTCAAGTCTCAAGTCTATCTTCCATCTCCAGAGCGACGCAAGTCCGATATATGGGGCTCGAGGTATCTGAAGCGACAAACATCACACAGGACCTTCTGTGGGAAGACTTCACGAGACAAGTGGGCATTTCTTCCACTGTCAGAGAAATTAAGTTTCTGATGCTGTTGATATGCAGTGCACCATCTGTTGAGTCTATCATACACCATAGACCGACTCTTAACTCATGATATGCAATAGATGCATGTCTTTCATTATGGGTAGGTGTTCTCAAGCATATGTCTTCATAGTTCTTATGCTATCATGATATGCAATAGATGCATGTCTTTCATTATGGGTAGGTGTTCTCAAGCATATGTCTTCATAGTTCTTATGCTATCCCACAAAATTTCAGGCATATGAGTATATATGCCTCTTTCCTCTGGAATATTCCATGATCTGGAAGGCTCAATGGAAAATTCCCAAGATTCTCTATCTTTCGACACGATTGCTTCCCCTAGTCACGCTCGTGGCATTTCTATCCTTGCATTCTATTCATGCTGGATCTGTTAATATCGGTACAACATGTATGAATATTCTTTCCTGTATTTCATTGACACTGATCGTTCTTCAGGGGGTATAAATGCATCACTATTTGTTTCTGACTGTTGGTTATTTTGGTCCTTTTTCGAAACGCATCTCAGAATTTCATCAGTGATATTCATCGTTAGGACTTGGGTAATTTGGGGTAGAAGTCGACTAATCATAGTTTTCCTTGTTATCGGTGATCTCGCAATCTTTGGTGCAGAGATTGGTCTTCTTTCAATATCTGTCAAGGGGTCCCTCAAGGAATCATCCACCTATGATGTCTTGTTTGGTAATTACCATGCCCGAGTCATTCGTTATGTCCTATTTACTGCTTATGGCTTGGGTTTGTCATTCATGCTTTTGTAGAAAAGACTACTAATGGAGTGACATTAGTGGTGTTCTTTCTTGTGTCTTTCAAAGCAGTGCAGTTTTCAAGACACTCAAGACGGCTGCTTGGACAAAAAATGCCCCTTCAAACAGTTATGCACTATGATGGTTTTTTTACATTCTTTGCCTCCATGTTATGCCGATACGCTTATCAAATTTCAGGCACCCTTTTTTACTCATATAAAGTCATAATTGGAGCATTCCTCCTAATTGTCACAGCAGCCTTTCCTGTAATTGAGTTTTGCAACTCACTTATCCAAAGTCTAATGCACCACAGAATTTTTCTGCTATACATATTGACCCCTTAACAAATATGTAAGTATCATGCATTCTCTTCGCCATTTAATGCGACTCTTCTTATAATAGGGTTGCACTTGCCCTGTTCCCACTTTTGAGTTGTCGAATGCTGATCCACCTTGGTCAACAAGGAACTCTTATGAGAAACAGTTCAATGCACACTTCTGTGTCAAGGAATGGAGATACAATTATGTTCAGACAGGTTGAAGAGTGCTCAGGCCTCAGTTTAGGTGACAGATCTTCTGTAGAACATGTAGAGAGGATGAGTGACAGAGGTTAAAGCACATATTCATTGTAGGTAGAAAAACTCAGAATAGCATTTGAGGTGGATTTTGAGGAGACTTTTGTCCAAAGCAGACTTAAATCCATATTGGTCAATGGCTATAGTGAAGTTATAGGATTGTTCAAAGTCAGGTCCATTTGCAGCTGCATCGGGGGTAATCAAAGTTGGATTCAGAAATGGAGTCCAGGCTGTGGGGGAGTTTGGAGCTGCTTGACTAGTGTTCTGGTGAGCACAGAGCTGAGGAGTAGGCTGTGCTACTGGTAAGTAGGTCTGGGGCAGTCATGTGTTCTAGGCAGAGAGGTTGAGAAATCTTAGGATCATCAAAGAGCTGGGCAAGGCTACCAGTGAATGAGCAGTACAGGTGGAGTAGAAACTAGTGATAATATAGGCTCCAGGGTTGGCCAGTTGAGTAGAAGGACATGAGCCAATATGAGGTTAAAACAAGTGGGACAAAATCAAGATCCACTGTAATGCAGCAATACAGTTAGTCCAATGATATGATGCTGTACCAGCAGTCAGGGACACAACATGCACCAGAAGTCAAAATAAACATTTAATTATAAGGCTGAAAACTGTAAGCCTCTCTCAACAAATTATACCTCCAAAAACACCCCAATAAATACACAGAAAGTACAGAATAAAAGGGCAGGGACCAACTCCAGCTATCAATTCAATAGTAGCCCAGCCACTGTTATGGGGAGGGGAAGCATGGGGCTGGCAATTGGAGTGTATTGGCATCAATTTGGAGTGATCTAGAAGATCTGATCTAAAAATAACTAGATTGGAATGTTTTGATGAATGGAATGGTGGCCCAGGAATTGAATGGAGGAAGAATACAAAGGAGGGATGAATGGAATGGTGGCACAGGAATTGAATAGAGGAAGAACACAAAGGAGAGATGAATGGAAGGGAATGGTGGCACTGAAACAGGCATCACAAAAATGGAAAATGGAACAACAAATTAGGTTATGAATGCTGGAAGGTCAGGAGCAAAAAGTCATGTGTATTTGGTGGTCTGTGCATTGTAAAAACAGTATAAATAGCCCAAGTAGAGTAGTGAATAGACAGGCAATTAATAGGCAAAGGCTCAGTGGTTTCCAGAGAGTGAATCACTTAGGCTGGAGTTTGTTGAGAACCTTCTGCATTTCAGGATACTTGATATTCTGGAAAGCACTCGAACCTTCAATACATCAACTTTATCATCAAGCATCAGTGTGTATTAAAGGCAACTTTCTAAGACTTCAAGAAAGCCCAGAACTATAGTAATACTTGCACCCCAAGTACTATACCAATATTGATATTTGAAAGGGACACGTGAATTAAAGCTTACACCAGAAAGCAGGGGCAACCCTCTTAGTTTTGTCAAGTTCACTGACACTGACTAGGCAAATTATCTTTACACCAGACATAGTATCAGGTAATATCCATGGAGTCTTCATTTTTGGAGTCATTTTCTAAGCTACAAAGAAGCACAAGATGGTTGCAACATTTTTCAGCATTTGGAAGTGCACAAATACATTTAGCTATGTGCATTATTTAAAATAATTAGATACAATGCATTGTAGGTGTAGAAGTAAGGTAAAAGTAAGTCTCAGTTGTTCAACAATGAATATGTCAAAAATGACCTGTGGAAGTAAGGTAAAAGTAAGCTACAGGTAAGTAAATGTAGTTATCAGAAGTATTTTAGGTGGTACCCACCCTCAGTTGTTCAACAACAAATATGTTGAAAACAACTGAGGGTGATGAAAATTGTAACAAGTATTTATACAAGTTAGTAAATATAATTTTTATAATGAAAATAAAATAAATAAGAAAAGAACAACATGAGACTCACAGGTGTGGCACACCTCAGTTAAGTAATGCCAATCAAGAAGAAAAAAGAATCCAACTTTTCAAAATAATGGGACATCTATCTCAACACTCCCCCAGATGCCTTGTTTACAAATGGTTCTTCATTCCTAGCTTGCCAATAAGGTATTTGTGTGCACCGTGCCTGAGTGGTTTAGTAAAAAGATCAGCCATATTTTCAGTCAATGCCATAGGCAATATGTTGATTTCACCTGCCACAACCTACTCTCAAATGTAGTGTTGTCTAATGTTGATGTGCTTGGCATGTGCATGTCCTTTAGTCAACTTAGCAAGTATGATAGATAAACAATTGTTGGCATTTAGGATCACTGATAGTGGTTGTAGAAGATCAATCTCAGTCAGGAAATTATGCATCCAGAGCCCTTGTTGTGCCCCTCAAGTAAGCACTATGTACTCTGCCTCTGTAGTAGACAACACCACTGTATGTTGCTGCTTTGAGCTCCACAACACAGCTCTCCCAGACATCATTGTCACAACCCCCCCATCTGAGACCACCCTGGGACACCTCTGGAACCCCATCTGGGACCCCCTCACTGACCCCACAACACAACTCCCACCATCACATGCACCAAACCCTGCCATCACACATGCCTCCTGACAGCCCCATATCATGGATCCTGGAACCACTTGCTGGCACAGCCATCATCCCATTGATGACGCCCAAAGTTTGGTCAGTAACAAATATAGTAATAGTGTTACCGTACCAAAAGCTTGCGTTGGGCGTGCTATAAGTGATGTGAGGAGTCCCAGGCAGGTCCCAGAGAACGCGCCTGTGAAAATGAGGAAAAGTTGGTAAGGGGGCCGGCAAGTGTAAAGCGCTAAGGTAAAGCGCCTATGAAGGGAGTGGTAAGTGCACACGGCAATGTCAGCGGCAAGAACACAGTAAGCTTAGTGAAGTCTAAGCATCGTAAATGCCTGCCATAACTGCAAGGCGCGAGTAGGTCAAGGGCTGGCGATAGTCTGCAACTGCCAATGAGTTCGACGTTGCTGACCGTAAGTGAGGTCTTGAGCGTAAGGGAGACTGAAGTAAGGGGAGCAGGAAACTCTGGTCTATTGTTCAATAGGTATGTACAAGTCGGTAAGTACTTTTTATACTACAAGGAGTTCACTGTCGCCAGTGACTAACCATTGCCAAAGTGCGGTAAACTAGAAAATTTTATAGGGGTAGCTCCAACAGTTTCAGATCCCTACCGTCCATTCAAGACTCTTAGCAATGCCAGGCGGCAGATCATGAAGCTAAACCATCAATCCATCACCCTTCTGTCTGTCAAAAATGCTTAGCGATGTCAGGCACCAGATTGAGGTGCTTAGGCGGTGTCAGATGCCAAGCTGTCTGTCAGTTTTTGATAGATCATCAATCTTCTCGCTAAGCGCTGTTGTCAGTGACGGATGCCATCTGTCAGTTGTCATTCTTGCTGCCGTTGATGACACCCAAATCGAGCTGGATGCTGCGTGGACTATCACTAGTGCAGCTACTTAGCCAATATAGCTTTGGGTGTGCTAAGTGTGTGAGAGAGTCCTGGACAGGTCCCAGAGAACACATGGTAGGCAAGAGGTTGGTGGCAAGGAAAGTGGGTGATTGGAGGCACTTGCGTATGGCTCCAAAACGTGGCTACAGGGCGCTAAAAGTTGCTAAGGGGGAGCGCTAAGAGCGTGGGAAAGTCACTTGCGTATGGCTCCAAAACGTGGCTACAGGGCGCTAAAAGTTGCTAAGGGGGAGCGCTAAGAGCGTGGGAAAGTCACTAAGAAAGGTGCTAAGAGGTGCGGGAAAGGGTCGCTAAGAGGCGCTAAGTGTTAGCACCTAGAACGTGATAATAAAAGGATAAGATTGCTTAGCGGATCTAAGCATAAAAGCCAAGCTGTAGTTGCAAGGCGCTAGAGAGAAAGAGATATAGAAAACTAGAGCAGAGTCCCCTTGCTTGACACAGTCAACAAGAGGTAGTCTGTTGCGTATGGAGACCAAAATGTTGGGATACGATCTCTACTGCCAAATTGATTCCCTGTACTACTAACAAAAAGTAGGTATTTATAGTAAAGAAAGTTAGCCGACGCTAAGAGGTTAAGCGCCGCTAGAGGGTGGTGAACTGATAAAAATGTAAGTAAATGTGGTGAATTGAATTGTATAGTAAAAAGGTCCATAATGATGCTGTCATGGAAATACTTCATCATTTCCCCTTGTAAGCGCTGCCACTGGCTAAGAGCATTATGCCGGATTGACTGATGCCCAGTGTCTGTGTAAATGTATAGCCTTGGAGTGCAAGTGGCAAGGTGCGGCGAGGTGTCAATAGTGGTGCGAAGAATAAGTAGTGCCATAAAAAGTGGTCTGAGAGTAATTGGAGTTTGTAGCTGCAAGTTATTAGTGTAAAAATATAAAAAAAATAGCGCTGGAAGCGCTAGAGCGTGGCGCTTCTGGTGGTACTAGTGGGCCAATGTGAGGTGTGGGTATTGGTGCTATCGGTAGCCAGCCACGATGCAGGCTCATCACCATTGGTGCTATCATTGATCGGATCTGCTTCTTGCTGTATCCGGCTGTCAAATATCGCCAAAATTGGATAATTAGCATGCGCTAAGGTATCCTGAGTCAGTGCTGCGTTGCTGTAGCCTGCCGTTGATGCGCTGATCCTGCATGGGGTCCTATCATCTCCCTCCAACTGAAAAATTGACTGTCCTCAGTCACCAAATAAGGCTACCATTACCGTTTTTTGGCCAAGTGGTCCGTGCATTCTTGGGATTTTGCTTATAGTCCTGGCGCGTGAGTCTGGACTTTGTTTCTTCTCCCCATCTTTACCTGGCGCTCTAGAAACAAAAAATGTCTTTCTGAATTCCAACTCCGCCCCCCGTCCCATCTCAAGCAGCTCAAGAAGCCGCTTACACCTACATCGCCAAGGCCAACCGTTTTATTCACCATATCGAGGGTGTTGGCGCCGAGGCATCCCCAAATTTAGTGGTTGGCATTATGAAGCTGCTGGAGAAATGGTATGAGGTGAGAGTCCTTGGCATTGGTTGGGATTGTGAAATCGAGGTGCAGAAGTGGTGCCGCATGCGATATATTGACAATCGTGGCGCTGAGTGGTTGACGCTCTTCTCTTGTTTTGTAAGTTGTTTCTGCTGCCTGCCGTGTCACTTAGCTGATTGTTCCCTAGGCGCCCCCCCTGTCCCCACTATCGAAGATGAGCTGGAGGACATTCTTTCTGGTGCATTGCCAATGATGGTAAGCGCACCAGCGCCTGAGTGAGTATCTCTAACTGTGATTTCTAACTTAGCTGTGGTCTGATCTGTCCCCTCACAGTAAGCAAGAGGTATTGGTGCCTCTTGCCAATTTGCAGGTGGATGCCGAGATGGCAGCAATTTGCGAGAGCGTGCTGGAAGAGGCCTCCCAAGACGCCAAGGAGAGGACCAAGGCTTTGGAGGAGCGAGAGGCCATTGGCGAGAACCTGGTTGCCAGCGAGAAGTCGCCAGTTGCAAGAAGGCAGGTGTCAGGTGAGAAGAATTCCCATGCCGGCAGTGCCTGAAGCCCAGCACTGCTGGCAAGCAAATCAGGCTCTCCGGTCAAGCCTGGCAAGACTTTGAAAAAGAAGGTAAGTTTGGGCGTTCTTACCACTGGCGACCGTCGTTTATCCCATTTCAAGTCTTGCAAGGCTGCCGCCCCTTGTTACACAGTAAGTTGGTTATGCCAAGGTACTTTCCTTGCTAACCAGCTAGTTGGCAGGTGCCAACGCAAACTTCCTTTAGTGATGCAGAGCTAAAGGGTTTGCTGGTAGCGCAACAAGATGAGGTGGTTTTGGATGAAGGAATGGAAGCGGGGGTGGTCTTGCCAGAGATGAAGGACAAGAGGACGGCAAGCCCAGCGGTAAGACAGGAGTTCAAGGATTCCCAAGGAGCGGTAAGTACTTTGGCTTTTCCTACCACGCTTGTTAACATTTCTGTAGTGTGACAAGTGCTGGGCCGACAATGACCCAGAGGGGTGTTGGTATCCCACTGGTGGCCAGCCCTGCTACCGGTGCGGTACGCTGAAATGGGCTTGCACTCTGGATGGTGCTAAGAGTCGCAAATGCGGTGGAGCCCCCAACACGGTAGTGGAGCGCACTTTCAAGCGTGCCGTCCTCGTCAAGAGGGCTTGGGAGTTCTTGAAGGAGAGAGGAAGAAGAAGGCTGCTGGAGATGCGGCAACCATCAGCAAGAGTTCCCTGGCGCTGCCGACGCGTCAAGGGGACGAAAACAAAACCGTCAGCAACCATGGTGCTGGTGAGCGCCAAGGGACTATGGTCTCTTCAAAACGACAAGTCTCTTTGCCCACCAAAGGGAAGGGCAAGGCTAAGCGTGCACGGGTAGAGTCTCCTCCCTCTACCCCTGGAGACATGGAGATGGAGGAACTGGAGAAGGCGCTTGCTGCCAGCCGCCTACCGTCAAGGGACAATGAAGCCGGGCCCAGCAAGTTGCTTTCCCCCATCCACCTGAGAGGGGCTTCTCTGCCGCTTCCTAACGAGGATGACATGGTAATGGACCCACCACCAAGGGAAGAGCCTCAGGAGGCAGCATCTACAGTGGCGACAACAAGGGGCGAAGGAAGCCCCCCAGCAATGGCTTGTGACGAGGACGCGGATGGGTAGGACAATGTGGGTGCAGGAGAGGAGGTAGCGGCGTCCCCGACTGCTGAGGCCGAGGGTGAAGAAGAAGAGACCTTGGCGACGCAGTGCAAAGGTGGCAAGGAAGGTAGGAGAGGAGGCAGCGGCAGGAGTTGCCCGGGAGGAGCCTGAGTGGCAGTGGCTGCCTCCCTATGGTAACACTGCCCCTTGGGAGGTGTCTGACCCCGAGGACATTGCTGGGTTGGAACCTAGGCGACCTGTTGTCGCCAGGATAAACCCTGCCTGGACTCCCCAGCCTCAGCCAACGGTTACTGGCGACGCTTTTAACTGGCTGGGGCAAGACCTCGTATATCCAGTGGTAGCGCTCAACCCGTGGGAAATGCTAGAGAGGTTTTCGAGGAGGGTGGCAACAATGGAGTCAGCAATGGAGCGGGAATGGGAACGAGTCCAGGGCCAGCTCATAGTGCTTCGCTTGCGCTATTCTAACTTGGGTCGCAGCCTGCATGTCCTGCGCGATTACCAAGCGGATTGCCAAGCCGCCCTGGACTGGCAAACTTCTAACAACATTTTGCCTGGCAACCTTCTTCCCCTTCATGATTCCTCCCTGCCAGTCTTTGACGATTTGTTACCGATGGACAACAATAGCAAGTAAACAGTCCTTAGTGTAGATAGGCTGTTTCTGTATATTTTCTTTTTTGTTAGTGCTCTTTTTATATATTTGCTTCTGAGTCAGTGAGAGTAAGTCTTCTAAGTAAACTGATAAGTAAACATAGCTGGATGGAATCTTAGCAAAATTTTGCAAAGGGAAATGCTCAGTAAGTCATCATAGCAAAAAACCCTTGGAAAGAGTTGCGCAAGGCGCTTAAGCGTTGGCGACACGCTAGCGCTGCAGCTTGACTATGTAAGGAATTGTCTGTTGGATATAGTACAGTAAGTAACAGCAAGAAAGATAAGTAAGGTAAGTAATAGAAAAAGAGAGCTTATCAATATAGTCTTTTCTAATCATTTTCTTCTTCTTCAACCAGAGTCGGCAAATCATCATATAGAAAAAGAGAGCTTATCAATATAGTCTTTTCTAATCATTTTCTTCTTCTTCAACCAGAGTCGGCAAATCATCATTGTCCAATAATTTGGTTTCTTCAAGTTCCCTAAGTTTAGCGGTGTCGATATCTAGCACCTCAAGCGGCAAGTCAATTTGTTCCCTGGCGAGATATGGCAATAGGCAAAAGGTGGCAACAGGTCGATGCAGTACTAAACCATCTAATTTACAGAGCACATAAGCGCCTCCACGGTTACAAGAGATAACTACCAAAGGTCCTAGATAGCATGGATGCATTTTCTTGTTGTATGAGGTTTCAATTTTGGAGTTGCACATAAGCACTAGTGCTCCTCTCGGGAAGTTGTAATCCTTGATAGTAGCGCTATGCTTGGTTTCAAATCATAGTGCTGCTTGGTGACGGGCGCTAACGACTACCTCGTGGAGTCGCTCTAAATCTTCTTTCCTTTGTTGGAGATCAATAGCTCGTCTGGCGATCAGATTGGTAGTCGCTAAGATGCTGTTAGGTGCTGGCTGAAGGTAGGTTGCTTCTATAATGTTGGCAGGGAGTAACAGATGGGTGCCAGTAGCCGCATAATAGGGAGAACAACCCATGTGCTTACGAATGGTAACTCTTTCCAACCAAAATAATGAATATGTCGCCTCACTCCAACAAGACTCATCGCCATCGACTGCCTTGAAGAGCGCTTGCCGAACATCAAAGTGTGGTCTCTCTACCAAACCATTGGCACGCTTGTTGTAGCCAGATACTTGAATATGATGGATGTTGTATTTCTTGGCAAGATATGTTAGCGCTTTGATAATGGGTACACCGTTATCCGTGACGATTTCTCTTAGCACTCCCCAATAGCAAATGACGTCCTCAAATAGCCACTTGGCGACTGCCTCTGTATTTTCTCTCTGAAACATTCAAAATTCAGGCCAGTGGATTAGCGAGCAACGACCTTGAATAATGTACTTGTAGCAACCGGATTTGGGCATGTGCATGGTATCGACGTAGATTTTGCTGAAGAGGGGAGCTGGCATTGCAACGGTTGGTGGAATAAGCACTTGGCATGTTTGTTGAATTTGGCAGAGGTGGCAAGTCCTAATGTACCAGGCGATGTTGGCACTAGCGTGTGGCCACCAGAATCATTCTAACAAAGAGGCTCGGGTAGCATACAAACCTCTATGTCCTAGTCCGTCATGCATGGCATGCAGGACTCGTAAGCAACTTTCTGGCTTGATGATCAGCTTGTAAGCGCCATCTCAATTTTGTCACCAAAGGCGGTTGTTGGTAAAGAAGAAGTGGGTGGCATATCGGATAAAGGTCGCGTATTGTTTGTCAGTAAAGCTGGCTGGTTGCTTGAGGTCCTGTATCCATTGTTCAACTATCAACAAATGACTGTCTTCCGCCTTTGCCTTGGCGGATCGGGGAACAGCATCGTAGGTCAGGTTTCTGCTGTCTTCTCTTAGCGGCTGGGGTTCTTGTACGACTTTTACTGGAGGCAAGTCTTGTCCAAGGATGCTTGCTGTGTAGAATGTGAGGGGTGCGCTAAAGATCTCGGGGCAATAAGGGACAATGGGATGTAGAAGGATACTGGCAGGCTATTGCCGTTGTAGTAGGGGAATTGGCTGTTGTATAAGGTGCACGAAACCATGTAATCTGTTGATCCAGTCCTCGAAATCGCTATCAGCCTGTGGATCCACTGCCGGGTTGCCAGGCTGCTGTGGTTGCCTAGAGAGTCCATCTGGTCCGTGAAAAGAGCTCTTGACATGGACCAGTTCAAAGTGAAACATAAGGATAGCGACTACCCACTGGTTCATACTAGCGGATGGCTAGATATCGGGATTCTGCAGCATGCCTTTGATGTATCTAGCATCGACTTCAACAATAAGGTTCCGCACGCCAATCAAATACATCTTTAGCAACCAGAAGGCTCTGAAGAGTCCATAGAGCTCTAGCTTAGGCTGACTGTAACGAGATTCCCAGTCATTTAGCGTGATAGACCCAAAGCGGTTGTAGCATTGCTGTTTCCGATTGTCACTAAGGCACTGACACAAGAAGTAGCGAACGGCAATGTACAAAGTATCCACCGCCAAGATAACAGGGTCAGCAGAGCTATAGTCAATTGGAACTAGGGGCTTGGCGTCTTGTAGGGCTTTTACTAAGTCTCATTGTGCAGTGACCTGGTCTGGTCCAAATTCAAAGGGCTCGTTGGCGTGGGTGAGTTGGTTAAGGGTGTGTGCGCGATGGGCAAAATTCTTGACAAATATTGATATGATGCTGTACCAGCAGTCAGGGACACAACATGCACCAGAAGTCAAAATAAACATTTAATTATGGGCTGAAAACTGTAAGCCTCCTGGTAGCAGTCTCAACAAATTATATCTCCAAAAACACCCCAATAAATACACAGACAGTACAGAACAAAGGGCAGGGACCAGCTCAAGCTATCAACTCAACAATAGTCCAACCACTGTTATGGAGAGGGGAAGCATAGGAGCTGGCAGAGGTGACAAAAGGGGATCAAATTGTGATGATCTAGATCAAGATCTGATCTGACAATGCCCAATTTGATATGACTGAAAGGGGAAAGGGAAAGAAGCATGGAGGGATGTCAAAAGAGATGAATAGAATGGTGGCACATGCATTGAATGGAGGAAGGGAGGGATGAATGGAATGGTGGCACTGAAACATGCATTGAATGGAGGAAGGAAGAGATGAATGGAATGGTGGCACTGAAACATGCATCACCAAAATGGAAAATGGAACAACAAATTAGGTCAGGAATGCTGGGAGGTCAAGAGCAAAAAGTCATGTGATCTGGTGGTCTGTGCACTGGAAAATTAGTATAAATAGTCCAAGTAGAGTAGAGAATAACCAGGCATTTGATAGGCAAAGGCTCAGTGGTTCCCAGGGAGTGAATCACCTAGGCTAGAGTTTATTGAACCTCTTCTTGGAAGTCTATTGGAAAACAAAGGCTCGGCAGTTCCCAGGGAGTGAACTGCTTAGGCTGGAGTTGACTGAGAACCTTCTACTGCCCACCAGAGTATTTAATATTCTGTGAAGCACCTCATTACCTCAAGCAATCAGCAAGCAACAGTGTGGATTAGAGGGAACTTTCTGAGTTACCAATAAGCCCCAGAACTACAGTAATACTTGCCACCAAGTACTACAATATCCTGAGAATGCCAACAGTACCAAGAAAGGCGCGAACTTCAGATAAGTCACGGCAAGGACCCATCGCTCCAGGAGTGCTAAGCAAGACTCATTGGGAACGCATCCATTGGGTGTGCAGATGTGACCAAGTATTTTGAATCTTGGCAGGCAAAGAAGGAGCTTGTGACCGCTAAAGGTTCCACCGCTATACTTCATACGTTAGAGCACTCGGTTGAGCAGCTGGAAAAACTCCCATAGCGCTAAGCGGATGTTGGGGTTCTTGGGATGGGTTGCCGGTAAGCCGTTTACGAGTTGCCAGTCTTTGGGGCCTTTGACGCCAATGTCATCAATGAAGCTAAGGACATTATGTGGTATCTCAGGTTGGAGGATGAAAGTGATGTCATCATGGAATATGGGGACTGAGTTTGTCCAGCCCATCGGTAAAGTGACTAGGCACAATGCACCAAACGGGGTTTGAAAAGTCGTAAGGTCACGGAAAGAAGGGTGTATCAGACGTTTGTCGTAGCCAATTTAGAGATCAAGGGTGGCGCCACAAATACGCCCAGCAAAGGACTCAGCAACGTGGTCAGGAAAAGGTGGTACGCCAGAGTGTCATATGGTAACTCTATTCAGCGGTTCAAGACTGTGGACTATGTGTAGATTGCCGTTCTTTTTGAGGACACAGAACCATCAGGAGCGGTAAGAACTGTTTGAGGGTTCATAGACGCCAGCCTTTATCTTGGTCCTAATAATTTGGCAGACCTTGGCTTTGATTCCAGGTGGTAACGGTTGGTTGTGTTCAGTCCACAGCACGTGAGGAATGGTTGGGATTACAACAGGCGGGAAGAAGTCTGTATGGAGGCTACTGCGTTCCGAGTCCTCCCAAGCAAAGGCTTTATCTTGCTTAGCGACGAGATCGGTAAGGACTTCCAACTCATCTTTGGTCAAAAACCCTGTGTCATGCTCCTTGGCGAACTGTTGCTGGCGTTCTGTGGTAAAACGTCCTGTGGGCTGAAAGGGTGGCGGATTTGGTGATAAGGTTGGCATGTCGGCAAGAGGGTTGCCAATGATCTGGCGCTCGATTCTAAATGTTTCAGGAGAGTGCGTAGCGACGGGTTTTGTTTTAAGCACAACTGACTTATATTTCTTTTTGACTTGAACCCCTTTCCTTTTGGGAGCGTTAGCTTGATTATATACAGAGGTGGAAAGGGAAACTGTAGCCTGTGGAGCAGCAAGTCCGAGAACGGCAGGAGACGAGGCTCCGGGAAGGGTAGTGAGATAAGTATTGGTAGACGCAATGTTTTGAAATGATTTGGAAGCGGCAAGGTACAAGTATGCTAGAGTGGAGTCAGTAATGTTTGGGTTTTTCTGGGAAAGCTCAGCGTTGGTAGTGGATAAAGTAGTTAAAACATCTTCATCAAGAAAAGCAGTAGACACAATATTTACAAGACCAGTAGAATGGTCATATTCCAGTGTTAGCGCCACATCTCCATGATCGTCGCCAATCACCTCCTTGATGGTTTGTGAAAACACCGGTGGGGAGGCTCGTTGGCGTGTTGGTCGGTAAATTCCGGGGGCTTAGCATGGGTGCCTTTTTGTTGTCCCCTAGGGAACATTGGCACTGTTCATCAGATTCTGGAATTGGGGTCACTGATTGTTAGGGTCGTCTCGTTGTCGGTAACAGTCTTGACGACTGATCACACCAAGACATCAAAGGGTCTGCTGAGTAGTAAATCGTATGCCAAGGATTGTAAAATGTGTATCTGCAAGTAAAAAGTGATATCGCCAAGGGTGCAAGGCACATTCTTGGCGAGGCCTAAGAATCTGTCTACTGTGCCGTTAGCACTCTGCATGTTTAGTATAACTATAGGATCATAAATGAGGCCTAGATTGTTAGCGACTTCGGCTGCCATAGAAATAATTTGAGACCTGCTATCCACAATTGCCTCTACCTCATGCTTGTTGTCTACCGTTAGCACGACTGAGCGGATAGCGTGCGATTCTTGAGTGACAGTAACAATTGCTGGGTCTTCTCCATGTTCTACTGACCTAAGATAGGTCTCCACTGGGTCCACAGAGGTGGCGTTAGCGATGGTATCAGCTGGAGAGTCCTCAGTGTCAGGAGAGTCAACGGTAACAGAAAAACCGGGAAGCGCATCGTTGAGGTCCTTGACCTCGGCAATGGTTGTCACCAAGGGACGTCGAGGAGTAACTGCCGTTTTCACCTGGTTACGGACATTGGGAGCAATACTGCAAAGTTCTTCAACTGATAAAGTGACGGTGGTTTTCATAATGCGGCTGAAGACGTGGTTTGATTTTTCTATGTCAAAAATTGGCGTGGTAGGTCGGTAGCCGCCTTCGGTACGCTTCTCAGGAGCGGCAAAATTTTGTTGTGCGGGAGCATGATAACGGTCGGGAATCCCTGAGTAGGGATGGAGAGGTGGCAAGGGCAGTTCAGGAACGGCAGCGGACGACGATGGTTCTGGATTTGTAGCTGGCGGAGCGGCAGGAGCAGAAGTCGGTAACTTGTTAGCGGGTGACATTGGCTTGTATCCTTTAAGAGGCTGTTTAGGCTACTTAACTTCAACCCCATCAAAAACCTGATTCTTGAGCAACCTTCTGTAACTTGGCGATACGTTCTTCCCACAAGAAGGTGGGGGGGGTCGCCAACGCTGTCAAAGTGTAAGACCTTGTGAATCATTTGCTGTTGGGTCGCCTGTTCGGGGTCGGGGTTGGCATTGCCAGAAAGTGTACCGGTAACAATTTGTCCTGGATTGTGCCTATGCCATTCATCAACTCGCTCCTGGAAGGACTTCTTGTCCGGGTAGTTGGGGATGGTGGCGCCAGTGGTGAGAACTATCTTGCCATCAATAGCCCTTCAAATTCTTCCTTGCCAGATGTAATTTTCTAAAGTCACGCAGCGTCCTCTAGTCATAGTGTGGCCAATTTCCCTGCAAAAGTGGCAAGGGCCTGGCATGGGTACATGAGCAGGTTGGTTAGCAGCGAGGTTGGTTGTAATCATGGTTTCAATACGAGTCATAGCGGATGTGACAGCAGCGGTAATGGCAGCGTTGAGATCCTTCTTCTTAACGAAGTCGGCAACAGGAGGCGGGATAGGAATTATACCGTTAGTTTGCTCAGGTGGTGGGCTCGTCCTAGCGCGCTGCAGCCCAATGCCAGTGTCCGTCTCCTTGAGAACCCACTTACTGGCTTCAAAGACGTCGGCAATGTTATAGGGCTCGTCAGGGTGATGGGCCTGATGAACTATTTCTAGGTGACGAGCAATGCGAATCCAAAGCAAAGTCGGAATGCCTTGTTGGAATAGGCAACATTCCTCATTAATATATAGCTTGCTGTTTTGCACTAACCACCTGGTGATCTTTTGGAATTCACGGTAATACGTTGAGAAGGCGCCAAGAGACGATGTGCCATTGTTGAATGACTCATGGACTAGTTTTTGCAGCTCGTTTACTGAGTATTGGGTAGCCTCTTCAGCGCCAGGGTACAACTGAATTACTGCCGTCTTCCAGTCTTCATATGAGGCGCCTTGGGCTGGAATGGGTGGGATGGCAGGAACAAAAGCGGCAAACTTGGCAAGACCCATCCACGTCTCCGCCATGTCATATGACACGTATCTTGACGCGTACTCCTTCATCTGTGTGTGGTCGGTCCCTAAATAAATACTCTAATTCCTTGAAATACTGGGAGAGCTCCTGTGGCTTGGACTCGTCCCATTTTGGTGCTGAGAAGTGGTTACGTGGTGGCATGCGCTGAACTGGTTGTTCCATGGCGATGGTGGTACCGAGTTTGGTTAGCAGTTGTGGGGAAGGGGTTCTAGGTATTGGCAATGGAGTAAGAGAAATGATGAGTTGAGAAAGCGGTGTTAACAGAGTAATGGGGGTAACTGGTTGTAGTATGGCAAGCGGCAACGTTAAGAGGTCGTCGGCGCTAAAGTCGAGAGAACACGGGAAGAGATCAGGAAATTCATCTACAGTGGTGTTCTGTAGTTCCTGTGCAAGAGAGAGACCCGGTAAGGCACTAGGTGGTTGTGGGGTTGATGGGTGGGAAGGAGCTATGCCTTCTGCCGACTGCTCTAGCAGGCGGCGCCTACACTGGAGACGGGTTTCTGGTGGAATTCGGCCCTAGAGATCCCTCACGGTGGGCTCCAATTTGATGACGCCCAAAGTTTGGTCAGTAACAAATATAGTAATAGTGTTACCATACCAAAAGCTTGTGTTGGGCGCACTATAAGTGATGTGAGGAGTCCCGGGCAGGTCCCAGAGAACGTGCCTGTGAAAATGAGGAAAAGTCGGTAAGGGGGCCGCCAAGTGTAAAGCGCTAAGGTAAAGCACCTATGAAGGGAGCGGTAAGTGCACACGGCAATGTCAGCGGCAAGAACACAGTAAGCTTAGTGAAGTCTAAGCGTCGTAAATGCCTGCCGTAACTGCAAGGCACGAGTAGGTCAAGGGCTGGTGATAGTCTGCAACTGCTGATGAGTTCGACGTTGCCGACCATAAGGGAGACTGAAGTAAGGGGAGCAGGAAACTCTGGTCTATTGTTCAATGGGTATGTACAAGTCGGTAAGTACTTTTTATACTACAAGGAGTTCACTGTCGCCAGTGACTAACCATTGCCAAAGTGCGGTAAACTAGAAAATTTTATAGGGGTAGCTCCAACGGTTTCAGATCTCTACTGTCTATTCAAGACTCTTAGTGATGCCAGGCAGCAGATCGTGAAGCTAAACCATCAATCCATCACCCTTCTGTCTGTCAAAAATGCTTAGCAATGTCAGGTGCCAGATTGAGGCGCTTAGGCGGTGTCAGACGCCAAGGTCAAACGCCAAGCTGTCCGTCAGTTTTTGATAGATCATTAATCTTCTTGCTAAGCGCTGTTGTCAGTGATGGATGCCATCTGTCAGTTGTCATTCTTGCTGCCCTCGGCGCTATCATTGATCGGATCTGCTTCTTGCTGTACCCGGCCATCAAATATCGCCAAAATTGGATAATTAGCGCGTGCTAAGGTATCCCAAGTCAGTGCCACGTTGCCGTAGCCTGCCGTTGATGTGCTGATCCTGCATGGGGTCCTATCACCATGATCAATGATCAGATCACGCCATTCACCCCAGCTATCACGCATCATGCATTATGACATCCCCTTCATGCCAATTGATTGTATGCTCTGCATGCACAATTCCTGGTATACAGTCTCCCCTCTGTCTGCCGCTGCTCATTTATTCCTGGGAACTGTCTTAGACATCCTAGGACACTCCTCAAACCCCTGGAGCAGCCCCCTGCAGTACTTATAGTTGGTAGTCACCTTGTTTTACTTGAGTCTTGATATTACACTTATTGTTTGTGTGCCCCTTTGGTTTTGACTGGTACGCATTGACTAGCACACTTTGACTGGCGTGCTTGACTGGCACACATACTTCTGAGATTGGTAAGCACTTTGCAACTTAAGTTTACTAACTCCAGTCTCATCTTAGAACCCCCAGTTTTCAACTCGACCTTAACTCCAAAATACCCTTCAACTTCCCTGTTCCCTGGACTAAGTTCCTGACCCCAGGTATTTCTTGTTTTGTGTCTTGAACCCTGGAGCATGGTCCAGAGTTCCAGACACCTGAGTACACATAGATCAAGTTTGCCTCGTAAAGGTGTTGCTTTCCTGGCAAGCCCCTGAATTAGTGGAACCTGACAATTATGAATATGTAGCCTCCCATTGACTTCCTAGTGTCTAGATCACCACCATAGTCTGCATCAACATATTCAATGGGTTTGATCAAGTCTTGTGGGTCCTGTGAGTAGATGATGGAGTAGTGCTTACAACATGGAGTAAAAGTGTTCTAATATGCTGGTCCTGGGTTGAATTGAAAATGGGCAAGTACTCCCACAGCAAAGGAAAGATCAGGCCTGGTAGCTACCTGTGCCCAAATTAATGAGCCAAGTAGCTTATAGTATGATTTGTCAAGCATGAAACTCCTATCAGACTCTGTTTGCAGGCACATTGACTTGGTAAAGTGTATACCAGATGGTGTAAGGGTGACCTCTGGAGGCTATGGCTCAGTCACACAGCTGGCAGAGGGAGATCCAAAGTGTATTAGAGTATATAATGACAATATCATAATAACTACTCACCTGGCAGAGGAAGATCCAAAAAGAACAAGTCTAGGGATTCCCTATGCCAGGTTGGATGCTTCTGGGGCCTCTGAAGCATGGAAAACAACTGTACAGGACAACAAAACCTTAAAAACTTGAAAATTGTCTAAACAAACCAATGCACAAACAAGGCAGGTAAACTCTGGACTTTGGAGGTCAGAAAGGCAAACTCCAGCTTATGTAAGTGGTCTGGAAGTGGTACTGAAGAGCCCACACTTGTCTGAATGATAGCTAAAGAACCAGAGCACCTCAAGGGCTAAGAATAGTACTAATATATAGTGTTGAAAGAATAGAAACAGTAAAGTAAAAGAATGACAGCAGAAATAAAGAAATGAATAAAAGAAGAATGAAGGAATAAAGAGTGAAAGAAGAAAGAAATGAGGAGTCCCCTGACAGATGGGAGTATGTGATAGGCATTACATTGGCTCATTCTGAAATATTGAAATAAACGTGTGAGATAGGCTCATGGTAACAAAGATATTACTCCTGATTGGAGATTGCATATGATTGCCATACTAACTATGAAAGATAGATCACCTATATTTTTAATTTTATATGCTTTGCCCAGTTTGCATTTTTCCTATTCTGCACCTTCCTTAGTTGTTGAAAGTCTAAAAGTGTTGTCAGTGAAGGTATTAGTGATAGTGTGTTCATGGTTTCTGATTTGGCTACATATGCAGCTGTCTGCTTAAGAAGTAAGGTATTCAAGTCTTTGATAGACACTGTCAAGGGTATGCCACCACTCTTGGCTGCCCTGCATCATGCTGTATAGGATTTTCAGCAGTCAGCACACTTTTTTCTCCCTCCTTGAAAACCAGAAGGTATGTGCATGTAGACCATGTGCTCAGGTATACTGTTTAGGTATGCTGAGACAAAATTAACCTGCCAGATATGTAAGCCAAGTTGCATCACCACAGCTGCTGAGATTCTGAGTGACTCAAGTTGAACAACCACCACATACATCTTTTCAAAATCTTTACCAGTCATCTGCAAGTAATTCTTTGCCACTAGCCATGCTTTTTGCTAAATCACTTTACTCTCAGCATCATATTTGTTGGCATATACCCATCTACAGCCTATGACTTTCTTCTCCACCAGCATGTCCTCCCATGCAATAAGCTCAAAAACTCCTCTTTGACACAAAACCTCCAATAGACATGAAAACCGATTGGCACCAGACAGCAGAGGCATATAACTCATCCATCACTCTACTAAAAACCCTCCTCTGCAGAACCAAAGGACTCATCTAAAGGTTCAATTACAGTCTGTATATCTGGGGAAGGATTTCCTCAAATGTCTTGGGCAGCAAGGAGCTGGAGAAGGAGCTCTTCCTGCTCTAAGGCTGAGAGATAGCACACCTCCAACCCCTGAGGGCAATATTGAGTGAAGTGATCCAGCTTTCCACAGCAACAGCAGAGGAGAGGAAGAGAGGAACATTGGTGAGAGGCATCAACATCCATAGGAACTTCCAGAAGGAGGGGACATGCTGCAAGTACATGAGCTGAGGCTGGAGTGCGAAAGGGAAAGGAAGGCTGGATAGAATGACAAGCAGGTAGGGATGCCTGTGAGGTGAAACAAGGGGTAGTTCCTTGATGAAGCTCATGCCTTAACTCCATGAGCTACCACTGGTCACATGCCACCTGATACCAGGACTCAATACACATGTCATCTGGTTGTCCTTCTGCCATGCTGTTGATCCAATCCATGAGAGAAAGAAGGAAGCCATCTCAGAAAGTGAGGCAGAGCTGAAGACCATCCAGATAGCTGGCCTGTTTAGCAAGAGCTCTGAAGGAGTTGATATACTCATCTAGGATCTGCTTTCCCTGTTTGTATCAATGAGGGTCTTGAAGAGTAAAGGCTGCTACCTTTGCAGAATACAAGGAGAAGAACTCAGTTCAAAACTCCCTTTCAAACTGAGCCCAACTCCCAAAACTCTCAACTCCTCCAGGATGTTGAAAAACTCATAATGCATGTGTTGAAGCTCACACAGACTTCATATAAAAAAGGACCCAGGCAATCTTGAGAGTATCAGAAGGGAAAGCCTTACCACTCAGCTGAATATAGGTGATGCATGACTGCAAGAAATGCTCACCCATAGCTCAATCACCATTGAATGCATCAGAGAGTGCTGGATGCAAAATATTGGTATGAACAGTGGGGAAGGCCTCAGAGTGAGGGACTAGAGGTGTGTCAGCCCTAACTGGAGGTGCCTGGAGAGGGGTAGGAGTGAAGGGGAGGCACTCTAGGAGAGCCTGAAGAGAATGAGAGATAGTGTCTGTGGCCTGATGCAATCTAGCAAATTTGGTGGTGTGGAGGGTAAGAGAAGCTTGAGTGGTCTGCACCTGAGTCTCCAGAGCAAGCAAGCAGCTACAGGCATTATCTTGAGGGGCAGAAGCATGAAAGACAAACTCTGGCCTATGTAAGCAGTCTGGAAGTGGTACTGAAGAGCCCACACTTGTCTGAATGATAGCTAAAGAACTAGAGCACCTTAAAGGCTGAAAGTAGTACTAATAGATAGTGTTGAAAGAATAGAAGCAGTAAAGTAAAAGAGTGACAGAGGAAATGAGAAAATGAATAAAGAGAGAATGAAGGAAAAAGGAATGAAAAACGGGAGAAGATGAGGTGTTCTTTGACAGCTCTGCCTTCTAAAAACCACAGTAAATCCTGCTTTGTCAAGTTTCTCCACCAATACAAGATTTGCTGCCAGCTTGGGAATGTGCAGTGCACAGCAAAAAATGAGTTCTGATGTGCTTGCCACAGTCTTAATAACTTTCCCGACCATGCCCTATCCCACTATCCTGAACAGTCCCCCAACTGGGGCAGACTAGCCTTCCCTAAATGTGCTTAACACTTTATATTCAGAGAAAGAGCTACATTTGACAAAACAGTGGTCACTTGCACCTAAATTGACATAGGTGGGTATGCTCCTAGGAATCTTCACTGCAAGAGCCTCAACTAGCATTGTGTCAGCATGATCAGAGTCAGAGTCACAGAGACTAGAATTAACACAAGCCATGAGTGCATATGAGATATGTGAGGCTGAAGTGTTGGTTAATGCCACTGTGAGTGGGGTTGATGCCATATCTGCCTTGTATGTGGCTCTTGCCACAGCCAGTGAGGCCAGAGCTGCATCATGGTTTTGAAAATCCTGTAGAAACTGTCTTTCACATCCACCACCCAGCCAATAGCAGGCTTAAATGGTATGTCTCATGTGCTTGCTATTGGTGTTGGTACAGATGAGCTTCAGCCTCTGCAGCTTTGTGTTTATCTGTAGTGCAGTCATGGTGACTCCTGCAGTCATTTTCTGAATCTTTAAGTATTTCTAATAGACAATGAGGCTTATAATCAATTTTGCCAAGGTCAGCAAGTTATACAGGCTAGCATCAATAGTATTCCAGAACTCAGGTAAGAAATTCATGACAATGGTTCTAAAGATCTCATTCCTGATAACCATCTCCTTTTCTACCGCATTCTGCCATTTGATGCACAGGTCTACCAGATGTGTCATGAAGTCAGTGCTATCAGTGTACATATATTGTGGCTTAAAGCTGATTCTCAGCACTCATAGCTGCCAGGACTGAAATTGTGCTATAACTGTTGGTAAGTGCTTTCTACACATCTTTATGCTGAGTCCAATGAAGTTTTTACAGTTGTTGATAATCAGAGATAGTGATCATATGTTTCTAGCATTCCACTTCTCTGCCATGGAGTTTGGCAAGGACCAGGTGGTCTCCTTTGTGGTACTGCTATCTGTCCTTACCTCTTTTTATTCTCCAGGCTTTCTGGAAGTCCTTGTATTGTTAATAGTGCTATCCAAGTAGCCTCTTGTCTCATAAGTGTGCATAGTGATAAGAACTCTGTTGCAAAAAGCCATAAACTTTGTACTATCAAAGTGCACTTCCTTTGAGAAAGTAAGAGGATTTGGCATTGCTAGTGGTGCAGCAAGCATGTCTGCATATGTGGTTTTGGTATTGATATTGTAATGGTGTAGTGCGAGTATGCTTCAATAGTATGATTAGTCTGTTTGTAGTTGGAAAAGCTAACAGAGGCCAAATAACCTGTAGAAGTAAGGTAAAAGTAAGCTAAAAATAAGTAAATGTAGTTATCAGAAGTATTTTAGGTATTATTCACCCTCAGTTGTTCAATGACAAATATGTCAAAAATAACTGAAGGTGATGAAAATTGTAACAGATATTTATACAAGTCAGTAAATATAATTTTTATAACAAAAATAAAATAAATAAGAAAAAAACAATACAAGACTCACAGATGTGGCATGCCTCAGATAAGTAACACCAATGTGGAAGAAAAAAGGATTTAGCTTTTTGAAACAACAGAATATCTACTTCAACAGTAGGCAGTATGCATGCTCTAGCCCACATATAGTACACAGTTCGTCAAACTACACATACTTGCTAAACTCACATAAAGATGAGCATCTCATAGTATCTGCATCAAGCTCTGCAAGTGCATGTGTGATTGCAAGAGTATGAATGAGTTAATTTTACTGTTGGAAGCAATATAAAAAGAAGTTTGAAAAGACTTCTAGCATTTGTAGGCACATATGGAATGAGGCCTAAATATAGGAGTTTAGACATGAGCTTCTATTTTACTTGTAGAGGACATGAATACAAGGCTATTAAAGTATTAAATATACAATAAGTAGCTTTGAACAGGTTTTGACAACACCAACAATAGATTATAAGCTTTGAACAATGGAAGAGAAACTTATATATATACCACTTAGCTACATTGAACTCCTTTAGTCAATTAATTGTACAGTGACAGAGGGTGAGTATATATAACCTATATAAATAAATACTATACTTACAAACAGACTAGATTACCTATGCATACAAATAGAGTAATACTTTAAACAGATGATAGGTCATTGTTGTATTTGCATATTAGAAGATATATCACTGTTTAGACACCACCTTGTGAGACATGGCTATGTTAATATCTGCTCTTAACTACCTGCTCTGAACTATCTACTTCTAACAATTTGCTTCTAACTACCAGCCAGAATTATTACTTAATCAAATTTGTAACCTTGTTTAATCTCTTTTTTTTGTCTTTTTAAATTTCCTTAGAGTATTATAGCATCAACACCAGTAAACTATGTAAACCAATAACTCTGTCTTATTCTAGTATGTTTTTATTTCCTTAGAGTATTATAGCATCAACACCAGTAAACTATGTAAACCAATAACTCTGTCTTATTCTAGTATGTTTTTTACTTACTTTTAGCTTTGATTAAGATATAAAGTTCAAAACAGTTTGTTTCAAATATTAAAAAACCTGACAAGAAGTATTAATGAGTGCATCATGCATTATACAATGCAGAACTCATTGACATAATATTTCTAATCTGTGTCTATAGAAAAACTCAAAGATTATCTAATTCATGTTTTCTAAGGAACATTCTAAGTTTTTTTAATACATTTTTTATAAGAGAAACAAAGAATGTTTCTTTAAAAATACTTGAAAGAAATACAACAAATGTTTATAAAAAAAAATACAATAATATAAACATTATTTTCTTGTTGAGAAAAAAAAATTGAAATATGAGTAAATTATTTATATTTCAAAGACATTTTTTTTTCTTTGTTACAAAAAAAATTATTGAAAAACTTTGATTTTTTTCTTGTTTTTTGTAATAGATTTTATATAATATTTGAAAAAAAACAAGTTAGAAATTATATAACATCTTTCTAACAAGTTTTTCTCAAGAACCTCCAGAGATTCTTTGAAGTGATTATTTAGCAAATATGAATAGAATATACATCTTCTAAATTCAAACTTTGTTGATAAAAAATATTTAAACTCATATGTTGATAGGATCCTATATTCATTTAGACAAGTATAGCCCCTCCAACACTATATACAGGCCATTTATATAAGCTGAAGTTTGCCTTTCTAACTTCCAAAGTCCAGAGTTTTCTTGCCTTATTTGTACAGTTGTTTATTTAGGCAATTTTTGAGTTTTTAAGATTTTGTTGTCCTATACAGTTGTTTTCCATGCTTCAAAGGCCACAGAAGCATTCAACCTGACATAGGAAATTTCTAAACTTGTTCTCTTTAGATCTTCCTCTGCCAGGTAAGTAGTTATTATAATATTATTAGTATATACTCTAATATACTTTGGATCTCTCTCTATTAGCTGTGTGACTGAGCCATAGCCTTCAGAGGTCATTCTTACAGATGTACTAGTAATCTGAGAGCTTATGCCATCTGACCAGCCTTGAGTTAGGCTATGCAGGTAATGTTGAATTAGATAATGACTTTTAGTCTGAAAGCAAAAATGTTGAAAAATGAATACTCAACATATTTATTTGGTGTTGGCACTATTATTAAAGATTTAATGCTGGGAAAGCATCATACTTTGCTGTTAGTGTGAATGAATCAAATCAATTTCAAAATTCATCTTTTGTTAGGTGATTTATTAAAAAAATGTATAGTGTACATATAGCAATATAGTAGTTGTGATGAATATACATGACTGACAGCTCTGGTGAGGATGGTGAAATGTCATGAGTTCTTGTAAAATAACAATAGACAAATAATACTGCAATGCAAGAAATATATAGCATGAAATAGTAGTTGAACAAATAGCATAGAACAGCAATAAATAAGTGGCATCAGATTGTACTGCAATAAAAAACAAGCACTGCAGCAGACAGATAACTGCAATAAGCAGATGCGAAATAAATAAAGATAACATTTATAACAGGCTAGCAAATAGTGCTATAGTAGTAAACAGTTATATTATGAAGGATTAAAGCACTAGTAGTAATAAAAAACATATCAATATAATGAATAGTTTCTGAATAACAGTAGCAAACAATGATAATAAAACAGACAAGTTTGAAGTTATGAATAATGATTGAAAAAAATAAATGAAACAAAACAAGTACTAATAAGAAACATTATAAAAACTTCTAGAATATTACATGATATGTTACAAATTTGAGGAGAACTAAAAATGTTTGATCTTGTAAAAAAGCTCTTTCTCTTACTTATATAAGAGAGTTGGGGAATAGTAATTGCAGAAAAAGGTAATAAACATACTAAATAGTCTAAGATGTTTATGTCACCTAGTTAGCTTTGAATTAAAAGAGGTAATGAATATACTGAATAGTTTGAGAAGCTGATGCTACTTGATTAGCCTTAAGTTGGGCTATGCAGGTAATATTAAATCAGATTGGACAATGATTTTCAGTCTAAATTCAAAAATATTAAAAAATAAACACTAATGGAAAATACAATGACTTTTGGTCTGAATGCAAAATGTTGGAAAATAAATATTCAACATATTTATTTGATGTTGGTATTGTTATCAAAGATTTAGTGCTGAAAAATACAGTACTGTAAAATGTATATTCCATTTTGAACCTACAACAAAGGAGATATAACTGGTAGCTTTAGTGAGAATATCAAATATCTTGAGTCCTTATCAGAATCTCATATGTTTCACTAGTTTTTTTTATTGAATATTGTTACTAAGAAATAAGTTGATTGATATATTTGCACAAGCTATGATTTATGCCTTCAGCATGAATTTTATAGCTTGTTGAAGGCTTTGCCTTAAATTCTTTTCAACACAACTTCTATCCTAAATTTATTTTATAATGTTAAGGTTCTAAGTAGGTGTAAATAACTTAATCTCCATCTAATCTCACTTTATTCAGTTAGGGCTCCAAATATGTATAGAAAACTCAATATTTAATTTCAGCCTCAAACTCACTTTGATTGGTTAAAGCCTTGATTTTTCACAACTCTCAAAGTATTATTGTAAGCTGAATTGAATTTTGCTTAAATTCTTCAGATTTCTTTAAGCATTTATAATCTCAAAGAACTAAAAATTAGTGTATCAGTAGCTCTTGAATTTTCTCTGAATTTTCACTGATTTATCTGAAAATCTTTAAGCATTTTCTATTAATATTTATTAAAAAACAGAGCAATTGAATTCTTTTTGAATTTTTTAAACTCTTTTAACTATTTATAAATTCCAAAAACACTAAAATCAATATATATATAGCTTTTAAATTTTTCTAATTTTTCAGTAATTTTTAAAAAAATTTTAAGTATTTTTTACTCAATATTTACAACACAGCACAAAGCATTAGGAGAAACCATGAAGTGGTAAGTGACTAAGATGTAATACCAACAATAAGTTGAGAAAATTGTAAGTATTAGTAATCAAAGAAAATAAATGAAATATGATGAAATAAGAAGGGTACAAATAGCAAAATTTCTATTCTCAATACTTGCTAACTGCAACAAATAATATATAGATATCTAATAATCTTCAAGTTCATTCTCCCAGTCATAGTTTGAGTGTCTGTTACTTAGTTCAAAATCAGAATCTTATTTAGGTGCGTCTCTTGGACGGCTAAAACGTCAATCTTATTCTCTTGTACTAGTTGGCAAAGCGTTAACCATTTGGGTCTCGTTAGCTCTGTACCTCCTCCTTTGATGTTTAGGGAGGCAAACTTTATGCCGCCTCTCTTTCCTTTACCTTTCGATGTTATTCTTATATTTGAGTTATCTTGTATCTGGGGCGTATTTCTATTTTCACTTTGTCCGCCTGTACTGCCCCCCCCTCTATGGTCAGGGGCAGTTCTGTCGACCGGGTTCAATCCAGGAGTGAGCCTTTCCTCCGAAAGTAGTCGATTTATTTCTATACGTGTTGTTCCCGTGTCAGGGGTAAAAGATTGCCGGGATACACCTCCGAACCCTCTCGGACCGTCGTCGGGAGTACAATCGGTGATGGGGTCGTTACCCCCTCCTGTCCGTGAGGGGCGTTGTCCGTTGCCGTCATAGTCAACCCAGGGTACGTTATAATCATTTGTTGTGTCAGGAATTGGATTTGGGTGTGCACACAGGTGTAACCTGTGTGCTTAGCAGGAGCGCTGCCACGGCTCACCCTTCGTAAATACGAAGCCGTCTGAGCATTGCCCAGCCCAGCCGGGGGGTGTTCTCGGCTTACCTGTCGCCCACGAGCGCAGTAAATTCATCCGAGGTTGTTAACCCAGTATCGAGAGAGCTCAGTATGTGACAGATGTATTCGCTAGTTATGCACACATTTAATCATTAGAGACGGTCAAATTTGGGGCCAAAGCTCGAGCCTCTCCTTCCGGCACCTCTCATGTTGCCTCTGAAAAAGCCCCGCCTTCTATCATTGTTGTCCATTTTTCCGTCGCGTGAGGACTGCGCAAACTCCGCGGTCTCTTCGATCTTCTGGTCCGAGTTTGCATCTCCGAACCAGCCATCTAGTGATAGGTATGCGCATTGGGGAGGGTTGTGATCTGCCCCCTTGCAATTGAAGCAGTGGAGACGGTTCTCCTCGCTTACCAGTTTGGCACTACCGTAGTCCATGTCGACGAAGTTTATGTCCCTTAGGTAGTTAAGGATTTGAAAGTAGCCTGTCCAGGCAATCTGTGGGGGGGACTTGAAGTATACGTTCCATAAAGTTTTCTTGTTGTTGAACTTCGACGGTTTCGGGAGGGAGTCGTCGACCTTGGCAAGTTTGACCTCAATGGACCTTATCATGTTGATAAGAGCTTGGGATACTGGCACAATAGCGCAGCACGCAGTAGGCAGCCACTTGGTGTGGGCATATAGGGGGGGCCAAGGAGCCTGTGAGGCTCACCTCGACTAGAGCAGTACATTCTGCAGAAGGCCTGTTAGGCGCGACTGCGGCTACCGGGATTAGCGGTGCACATGGTGGTTACGGATTAAGTGGCCCCCTCCTCAAAATCAGAATCTTACAATTTAGTTACAGGATCATCTATCAATAAAATCTGAAATACAAACCTGTTAAATTTATTCATCCTGCCACTATAGATTTTAAATGATTACATAAGTGTTCATCTATAAAAAATAATTATATAATGAATTTATTATTATTATTGTATAATGATTATTCATTATATGTAATACATACATCTTTTCTTTCCTCCTTGTCTTTTCTTATTTTTGACATTTTTCAGTTTTTAGCTATCTTACTACTAACTTGCTTATATAACATGTTATTGCACAATTCTGAAAATGCTATATCCTCATCACTTCTTCTGCTGATATCATCAGTCTATATTGTTATATATTTACTTAGCAGACATCTGCTCAAGGCAAACACTGCCATTATAGTTCAACTTGATATTTACTACTTATTGCAAGTTAGAATGCTTTGATAAGTAAGATTCTAGCAATTAGTATAATGCAAATATAACTTCAGCCTATTCAATCTATGAATTTATATGGCTTGAAATGAAAATTTTCTGCAGATGCAGCCAAAAAAAAATGTTGTATTACTCAAACAAATATGCAATAAAGCATTATATACCAACTTGCTAAAACAACCAAGATGTTCAATTGACATCAAAGTATGACTTCAGTAAATATTTACTTATTTATATAAATAACTGTATGCAATTATTATTTCCTTGGAACATCACTTTATATATATTCACATTTTTTTGATGTAAATATTAAATAATGTCTTTACACAATATTATGTCTGAACTTCTATACATTGATATATAGTGTTAGCATCTACACATGTCTGCCTACTCTTTCTATAGCAGACAAACAAAAAAAATTATGGATATTGGTTTAACCATCATCACTAAACAGTACTTTAACATTTTAATTCATTATAATGTCAAAAATCTAATATTTTAGTGAGTTTTTTTGCACATTTTACTTTATATTAGCACTGTTTTTACATATTGTTTTTTTTATAATGTCAGCTCTTATACCTATTGCAACTCACATGCTTGACATCTCACACTCAAAAGATTTGATACAGACTAACACTTAGTTGCTACCTTTTACCTACATCATAGCAACAACAATTAATACCTTGATGAAACATTTACTTATACATATTCAGATAATTCATATAGCTAAACAGCAAAAAATATTATCATTAAGCATATCATTCCCAGTTATATAACTTAGCACCATATTTTTAACAAAACTTTGAAAATTGTTGTAAGTCTTCATTTTACTCTTCAAGTTTAAGTCAATTCATTTTATTACAAGTACATGTATATATAAACATGTTCATGCTTATAACTAAGTTATATAAATAGAGGAGAGAGCTGAATTGGAGAATAGGAGAGGAGTAGAATTTGCTGAATCAAAGAATAGAGGAGAAATAGAATTGGAAGCTCAGGATCGAGAACCTTATATTATAAACCTTATTGCTAACAAGATATATATAACAGGGGGTAGTAAGTAGTAGGGCAGATAAATTTTGGAAATTATACTTTGTGCTATTTTGCTTTACTCAAGTTCTCTCTCTTGGTTATTTTCCAATCCAGTGAAGTCAAGCATTAATTACAAAATATCTGCTTACATTTTTTTTTAAATAACACAAAGTAGTCCACAAAAAGACTACCCTCCAATGAATGTGATCTAAAACAATGTCTGCATGCTTGATATCAGATTTTTGATAAGAACAGTGTTAAAACAAAGAAGAAGTATCTTTTCCTTCCTTTTCTACTAATAGAGAAGTTAGAGTCATGTCAGAGGAGTGGAGGATCTATCATGAAAGTTCAGGACAAAAAATATATATAGAGAAAGGAAAAGAAGAATGAAGGAGACATACAACTGAAAGTTATCTTAGTCATTGTTAGAGGAGAATATTGTTCTTGATCTCAATATTCTGGCTTATGTTCAGTTGCAGGTCTGATGACCACAAACCTTACAATTCACCTTTTGTGCACATTCTCATTTTTATTCTTATTTGTATTCTTGTTCATGCTCCCATTCTCATTCATACTCATGCTTCCAAATTTTATGCAACTCTTGACACTACTATACTATTCACTTTCTGCACAACCTTATCTGAGCAATAGATCCTTGAGTTCCAAACTGCCTCTGTTAGTAGGATACTTTTGCCCTGTTTTTTCTTTAGTATGTATATTGAGTTCTTCTTTCTCAGAGGATTCAGATTCCTATCTTTCCAAATCTGTTAATGTGATGTTGTTAATGTTTGGTATGACTTATACTGGAGAGGTAATTCAGATCTTTGCCAGTCATACTCTGCTTATTATGCAAAGAACTATCAGCCTTCATTAACTTGATGTCTTTGAATACTGCACAAAACAATACTTTAATCATAAGAATATTGAAGCATACAGACAGATTAAGAAGATGTTGTACAACATTGATTCTAGTACCATAAGAGTCTGGGTCAAGGAGAATGAAGAGGAGCTCAAAAACTTAACATTTCTAGTTTTCATAGCTTGGCTTAGAAGAGAAGTATTGGCCACAAATAATTGGATGCAAATATTGACAAAAAGACAGAGAGAGGAGGAGAGGTTTGCAGAATAGATGAGTAATTTGAAGGAGGCAAATGATATGTTGAGTTCCAATTTTCATTTCCACATCAGCTCTGACAAGATGCAGAACTATCTTCTGCTATACTATTATGAAGACCTTCAATGTGAGTATCATATTGAGAACAAAAACAGTTGCTATGATGAAATTAAGAAATTTTTGAGATAGTTCCAAATTGTTTTGGACTTGGATATAGCCTTAGCCACATAGAAGATGCAAATTAGCAAGCATCTTGCCATGGCAATTGCAGCAACCACAAAATCACAATTGAAGAGTATGACAAATATACCTACCTCAGTTTCTAACTCTAAGACAATAACTATTATGGCCACAGATGGATCAACCCCAAATACTTCAGCCCATACTTATGTTTATGCTCATAGCCAAAGAATGACGCATTTTAGATGAGCACCAGGGCTGCTACCAGTGTTGCCATTGATATGTAGATCATTGTGCAAGGAATTGTCCAGACAAGAGAAAGGCATTGACCCTGTTGAAGTATAACAAGTGCAAATTGACCCCTGTATTTGCAAAAGGAGCTAAGGTTAAATTTTTATGAAAGGAAAATTTGAAAAAAAAAGAAGAGGGTTTCCTCTATTACAGTCATGGCAGTGTTTGAGGGTTCCAAATTAGATGAGGATAGTAGTGACAGTGGCAGCAAGTATGTCATTCCTTGACATATCACTTATTCTTGTCTGGTGTCAGGAATATCAATTGCTCTTGTCTTTATTCAAAATGTGCTTATTGATACTGGATCCTCTCTAGCATTGATTTCTTCAATTTTGTGAAGACTTTGAGAGTATCAATATATAAACTGAATAGACTGTTGTCAGTGTCAGGGGTGTTTGCTTTACTAGAAAATAAGTCAGAAAAACTTCTTACAGAATATGTCAAACTTGTAATTATATCTCTTTATTTACAATGGCAGTCACACTTGCAAGTTTCATTGTCTGTTCAAAGCTGCATACAGATATAATTTTGGGGCTTAATTTTTTTTCAAACAGAATAAATTGGTCATTAATCCTGACAGCAACTTCATTAAGGATAAAGTCTCAAGTTTTGATCTTTTGCATCTACCTGATTCCTTGTTGCCTAAGAAACAGATAGTATTGAAACCACCTTTGAGACAAAGAAAAGATAGGAAAAGGAAGAGAATCAAAAATAATTGAATAAAAAGAGGACAGAAGAATATGAAAGAGTTGAGAAAGCTTGTGCACTTCAAACTAAATGCACTCTTTGCCTGACAATCAGCTAAATTTGCATGTGCTGCAGAAACAGTTGCCACAGGAGAACTCATGATTTTGGCCTTAGTCCAAATATGTATTGAATAACTGACATTGGCAGAAAGGTTGAAAAAGATGGATGGAAAGATAAAATGACATTTTTGTAATTTTTTTTTCAGCAGGAATTCCACATGCAGATGAGTTGTCAGACAGTGTGTACTATTGCATCCAAGTACAGCTGCTAGCAAAAATCACAGTGGCTAGGTCTTACTCATGTCTACAGAAATACTGAGATGGATGGAAGACTCTTATCAATCAACATGTAGCAGCAGAACACATACATCTATCATCATTGCTGTATGCAAGTCTCTTATTTGTAATCTCTAAGGCAGATCCCTCCATTCTGCCATGTTGAGTAAACAATTACTGATGACTAAATGTGAGCACAATTCCCAATAATTTTCCTTTGCCAAGAATTGATAACATTTTGGCAGGCTCTACTAAACTAGGCACACATATATGGAAAAAGATTGATCTGACAGATGCCTTCTTTCAAATGTTAATGCATCTAGATAACATCAAATATACAGCAACTTCCACTTGTCTAGTGTGACACAAGAAATACTTCAACTAAATCTAATAGGACTCCCATCAATTCTAGAATATCCATCAAAGAACATGAGAGGCACGTTCCTCAGCTGTAAATGCAGTATATCATTCATCATCAGAGGTGGGGTCAGTATAATTAAGATCAATAGTGAAGGTAGCACCAGTATGGACAGGAACAGAATCAGCATTGGCAGTATGGACATGATGAGATGAGCAGGAAGGTAAAGGTGAAGATGAATCAGAATAAGGATTCTTCATAATATATGTAAGCATGGTGACCTTTTTTGCCACACCAATGACAACCATCAGACTTGGAATCACACAAGTGATTGCTCTTATCATCAACCAATGAGCTGTCAACCCTAGCAGAAGTCTGACCTCAAGCAGCAAGAACTTCTTCAGGCTTGATTGTGATTGTAGAGTCAGTAGCAATGGAACTAGTAAGCATCTGTTTGATCTGGGCAAGATCAGGCTCAGGGGATTGAGCCAGAATGCTAAGCCAAATGGAATGATAGGCTTCATCAAGATGCATGAGAAGAACATCTTTGAATTCAGTATCCTCAACCCTAACACCATATGCAGAAAGTCTCTTCTTGGCAAATTGAAGAGCCTGGATATAAGCAGAGATAGGGTGATCAGGCTCATGTCAGATGTCATAGAATGCTGCATGAGTGGCTATGCAGCTCCCAATAATTGACTTCTCAAAATAAGCTTTGAGAGCTGTCCAAGTAGCAATACCAGTCTCACAGTCCTTGATAAGATACTGATACTCATCTGAGATGTATTCATAAATAAATCTACTCAGCATCCTATCAGACCTGTCCCAATCCTTCTTTTCATCTTCATTGAATGGTGAAAGAGTGCCAGTAGCAATTCCAGTCATACTGGCAGTATGAAGAGCAGTCATCATCTTCTTGGCCAATATGAATCAATTAGAATTGTCAAGTTTGTTGGAGATGTTGTGATGCAAGGTAGATGCAAATGAAGAGGAAAGTGTGTAAGCCATGATAGGATAATGTTGTGTAATAGGAGCATGAAAAGCAGCAATCAGTTTGATATAGCTGAGGCTGAGCCCATAACCTGTTATGGGAATAAATGTGAGAGGCACAAGACTGCACAAGGAAACACAAGAGAGTAACACAGGATAAACACAAGAGACCTTTTCAGGCTCACAGAGATACAACTACAAGCAAATATATTAGCAATGATGATAAAATTTTATAAAACAGTGTGGAACTAAATATGTAATGTATATACTTATTATAATCTGGAGGCATCATAAGCCGACACCCTTCTGACTTCAACAGTTACAAAAATATCTTGGCAAGATTTACCATGTGTATCTGGACAATATTATTATTTGGTCAAAGTCTGTTAAAGAACATAAGAAGAACATAACCTTGATTTTACAGGCCTTGAAAGATGCACATTTGTTCTGCTCAATGAAGAAGAGTGCTCTGTTCTGTATGGAAATTGATTTTCTAAGCCACCATATATCTGAGCATAGAAATGAAGCAGATCTTTCAAAAGTAGACAAGATTTTGACCTGGCCTGTTCCAAGAAAGGCCAAACATGTTTAGCAGTTTCTGAGATTCATTGAGTACTTAGCTGCCTTTCTGCCTGCTTTAGCAGAACATACTTCTGTGCTTACACAACTGACAAAGAAGGAGTTCAATGGAAATTTCCCAAAGTAGATGACAATCCATCAGAAAGCATTTGATGGGATTAAGAGTCTGGTCATGAGCTGAGATTGCTTGACAACAATATATCACAAAAACCCAGAATGCAACAAGATTTTTGTAACCTGTGATGCTAGTAAGAAATGGATAGGTGCTGTGTTATTGTTTGGAGAGACATGGGAAAAGGCTTGACCAGTGGTGTTTAACTCCTGGCAGTTGACTTCAGCAGAAAAGAATTACTCTATGCATGAACACAAATTATCGGCCATTATTTGTGCTCTCCACAAGTAGTGATCAGACTTGCTTGGCTTGACCTTTGAAATTTATATGGATCATAAAACCTTGAAGAACTTTGATGCTCAGAAGGACTTGTTGAAGAGGCAAGCAATATGGATGGAGTATTTGTCTCAATACAACTACAAGATCAATTTCATTAAGAAAAAAGACAACTCAGTTGCAGATGCTCTGTCTTGGATGCCTGACAACAAAGATGTGATGGTGGGACACATGTTGACATTGGATGAGGAGGAAACCATGTTAGAAGATATCAAGGAAGGTTACAGACAAGACCCATATACAAAGCACTTGTTGGGAGATGCAAAGATGGGCATGTTACCAAGGGAGATTGAATTTGTGAGATGGTCTTTTGTTTGTAGAAGAGAGGTTGATCATTCCAATATATAAAGCCTTGAGGGAGAGCTTGTTCAGGATTGTGCATGATGAACTCAGGCATTTTGGAGTTAATAAGACATACACCACTCTATGCTACTCATATTATTGGCCTAATATATGCCAGGATCTTATTAACAGCTATATCCCTTCATATGCAGATTGTCAATGGAACAAGAGTAGAACAACAAAGCTGGCTGGTCTGTTACACCCACTGCCAATCCCTGAACATTATTTCAGTTCAGTGACACTAGATTTTATTGGGCCCTTGCCAAGAGATGAAGGTTTTGATTAATTGTGTTTGATGACATTGGGCAGGTGCAGATATTCAGATTTTGCTGACAAAATCAGACCAGACAGAAGAAGACTTTGTGCATATATTCTTCAGAGATTGGTATTGCAAGAATGGTCTCCCATATGAAATCATTACAGACAGAGACAGTTTATTTACATCTGCATTCTGAAAGGCATTGATGCAACTTACTGGGGTGAAACACAAATTATTGATGGCTTTTCATCCTCAAATGAATGGTGCTTCAGAATAGTCCAATAAAACTATTGTCCAATGCATCCACTTTTATGTTGATTGTCTCCAGACAGGTTGGGTAAAAGTGTTGCCCTGTATTCAATTCAGTATCATGAACATGGTAAACGCATCTACAGGTTATTTACCTTTTCAACTTAGATCTGCTTTCTTGCCTCATGTTCTGCTACCATTATTTCCACCACCACCAACAGATACTCCTGCAAAAGACCTTGCACTGCATGTATTAAAGGAGATTGGATCTAATTATCTAGATGCTATAGACAATTTAATCGCAGTGAAGGTTAACCAAGCACATCATGCAAACACCCATTGTGCTTCAAAAATTGTTTACAAAGTAGATGTTTGAGTCATGCTATCAACAGCAAACTGGCATCAAAAATACATTTGAAAAAAGGATGGCCATGTTGCAAAGTTCATGCCTTAACAGGATGGACCATTTGTAGTATCCGAGGCATTTCTGGAATTGTCTGAAGATGTTCTGGAGTTGCCCTCCTCAATGAAAATCCATAATCATTTCCATGCAAGTTTGCTCACCTCACATTGTGAGAATGACAACACATTGTTCCCTTCATAATATCTCAAGATGCCAGGCCCAATTGTGATAGAAGACAGTCAAGAGGAACACTTCATTAACAAAATTTTAAATGAGCAAAGGTGGGGACAAGGTGTCCAGTATTTGGTTTGATGGTGAGGCTATGGTGTGGATCATGATGAGTGGAAAAGTGAGAGGGAAATGGAAGACATGGTTGCATTGGATGAGTGGGAAAAGTTGAAGGTTTCCCTGGAGAGGTAATGAATTTTTTAAAGATAGAGCGAGTGTAAGCATGTTCATCCTTACAACTAACTTACATGGATGACACTTACAACCAACTTACACAGATGGGGAAGGGGGCTAAATTGAAGGATAGGAGAGGGGGCAGAATCCTGAATCAAAGAATAGGGGAGAGGTGGAATCGGGAGCTCAGGATTGAGGACCTTATGTTATGAACCTTATTGCCAAGAAGATATATATGATGGGCAGTAGTAAGTAGTAGGGCAGACAAATTTTGGGAATTATATTTGTGCCATTCTGCTCTGCTCGAGTTCTCTCTCTCAGTTATTTTCCCATCCAGTGAAGTCGGGTGTCAATCACAAGGCATCCACTTATAGTATGCTACAACACAACATGAACACCACACATCAATAGGTAGTATTACTTTCTTCTCATAGGTAAGTTAACTTTCATGTTTTTCACAGTGCGCTATATGTTTTTTCAAATAGATTTTATTTATTAATTATATAGTTATGTATTCTACCACTCATTATAGAGATATCATATCATATTATACATAAATTATATATAATATATATATAATAATAAAAGTAAAGAAATACAGAACGAAGAGAAGAGTACAAGTAATAAAAGAAAAAGGAAAATATAAGAGTCGGGGACTGGCGCATGCGCCACTACGATGGGAGTAGTTGTAAACCAAATTGACAAAATCTCATTCGCACGTCAGGTTTTTTCCACGGTCTGACTATTCTCCCATACGCCTGGAACACATATAATAGACTACGTGTCCTCTATGTACTACACGCGTTCTAAACCATCCACGGCTACACAGAGCCATGGAGACGGGTTTCGTAGACAGGTTGGTCCCAAAACTGACCTCGTCCAGTTTTCGTGCTTTCTTTCTCCTTTCTCTCACTGCTCTCGTTACGGCCAAGGTTGATGTTATCGATGTGGATGCCTCTGGGACCATTGTAGACCTTGCTGGGCAACCATACTATGATCCAGTACTGACCGTCGATTCCTTTCAGGTGGCTGGACGCCCACCAACATCACTCTCGACACCTCCGGCGCACAATACATCCCCGTCCCCTCGCGTATAAGCCTGCTCACCAAATCCCTCCCGCTCTCCGGCATGCGCTTCGCCGTCAAAGACATCTTCGACGTTGAAGGACTTCCTACAGGCGCAGGCTCGCACGCATACGCCCTCGTGCATCCCTCCCCGCTCTCCACCACTGCGCCATCAATCCAACGCCTTCTCGCTCTCGGCGCCTCGCTCGTAGGCAAGACACGCACGTCCCAGTTCGCACACGGCGCACATCCCTGGGAGTACGTCGACCACGCATAAACCCGCGTGGGGATGGGCAACTCACGGCGTCCGCGTCGAGCTCTGGGAGTGCCTGTGCGATCGCGGGTTATGAATGGGTCGAGTTTACTGTTGGGAGTGATACGAGGGGAAGTGTGAGGAAGCCCGCGGCGTTTGTGGGCGCGTATGGGATGAGGCCTACGCATGGGAGTTTGGATATGAGCGGTGTGCTCCCGCTGTCGGAGGACATGGATACGGCAGGCTACTTTACGAGGGACCCTAGGCTGTTTGCCGCGCTCGGCATTCGATGGTAAGACAAATGTTGTATTTTTTGATTGTTGCTGATTCACCCTGGTAGGTACGAACATTCACCCGTCGGAAAGAAACGCCAAACAATTCGATTCCCCAAAAAATTATTCTACCCGACCGAACATTTCCCTGTCTCCAACCCCGCAGCTCAAGTACTCTATGACAACTTCGCAGCAGCGCTGTCAAAACACCTCAAAGTAACTGTCGTCCCAATCAATTTCACCACTTCTCTGCTGGACCACATTCCCTCGCACGACTTTGCCCAATTCCAGCTCGCGTCGAACACCCTGGCCGAGTACCGTTCCTGGGTGTCCGTCGGCAAACCACTCGTCGAGGCGTACAAGGACCAGTTCAACTCCACGCCGACGTTTGACCCCCGCGCGAAGGCGATGTTTGCGCGCGGTGCGAAACACACAGCGTACGACTTTGTCGCTGCCCAACGCGTCCTTCATGCGTTCCGCGAGTCTGTGGCGTCCGATCTTATCAAAGCGGATATCAAGTCGTGCTCGGACTCATTGTTCATGTATGACGCGAGCACCGGTGGTCGGCCGTCGTACCGCGTTGAAGAGTTTAATAATATGGAAGGGGCTGCACAGGCCCTGCTCGCAGGTCCAGTTGGTGGAGATGGGAAGACGGCGAAGCCGTCCGATTATTTCATTTATCTCGCGTCGATGGCGGGGTTGCCTGAAGTGACGATTCCGCTGGGCCAGGTGGGGTATTATAGCCATGTTAGTAGTGAATGGGAGATGTTGCCTGTTGCGGTGCAGGTCGTTGCACATAGGGGATGTGATGATTTGTTGTTGAACCTTGTGGAAAAGTTGGCGGGGAAAGGATTGTTGGATGCTGTTAGGACAGGGAAGAATGCGTTTGATTTTGGGTTGTGATATTTCTGGTACAGGTGTATTGTCATGACGCTACGCTTACGCTCTCTCTTCGATTTTACCTAGTAGTTATGGCAAATCATAACTGGAAGTCATAGTTTCTTTGCGACTCGATGCCCAGCGAGAACGAGATCTAGGGGAAGTGAAGGACCTGAAACTTTGTGTAAACTTCTAACCATTTCTGAACTGTTCAGGTTGAGATGGAATCTCGGGTGCGTCGCAACGTCCCATGATATCGTGGTAGTTTTCAACTACCAGAAAGTTGTAAGTAATACCGCTGGCATCAATTTATCAGATAGCTATAGAATATTTTATGCCTTTAGTTGACAGTGTAAAAAAGCCATTCCCTAAGGCCACGGCTGTACTTCAACCTACATAAGTAAGGTCGATGATCATTTACGACGGATGACTAGTGCTCCATCGCCAACTTTGACAACACTTGTCCATCAGGCACCCGTCGTGGCGCATGTAACCTACTACTGCGGATTTACATATTTTGTCACGCAAAGATCCCGCATCCATAACCTTGGAAACCGTTGGTATTATTCTCTTGATACGATTTCAATTCAGCATATTACACTATCACTATATCATCCCTTGATCTTACCAGACCTTACAGATCAGCATCAGGATTGTTTGTCGTTCCGCCTACATTGTTTTTCCTATAAAGCGGGACCTCTAACAACATTCAACCTTCAAATCCATCTTCTGTCTTAGGGCTACGCAAGTCCGATCTATGGAGCTCGAGGTATCTGGAGCGGCAAACATCACACAAATCACACAGGACATTCTGTGGGAAGACTTCATGAGACAAGTGGGTTATTTCTTCACTCTCAGAGGAACTAGTTTGCTAATGCTGTTCCTATGTAGTGCAGCATCTGTTGAGTCCCTTACACACCGTATACCAAGTCTTAACTCATGATGATATGAAATAGATGCATGTCTTGCATTATGGGTAGGTGTTCTCAGCTATATTTCTTCACAGTTCTTCATGGTACCAACAAAATTGCAGGCATATGAGTATATATGCCTGTTTCCTCTGGAATATTCCATGATCTGGAAGGCTCGATGGAAATTTCCCAAGATTCTATATCTCTTGACACGATTGATACCCCTAGTCACACTATTGGCCTCGCTAACCTTCAATTCTATTCATACTGGGTCTGGTACTATCTTTACAACATGTAGGAACATTCTTCCCCGTCTTTTGTTGGACACTGATCGTTCGTTATTCAGGGGGTGTAAATGCATCATTATTTGTTTCTGATTGTGGGGTTATTTCGGTCCCGTTTTGAAACGCATCTCAGATTTCCATCAGTGATATTCATTGTTAGGACTTGGGTAATCTGGGGCAGAAGTCGACTAATCATGGTTTTCCTTATTATTGGTGATCTCGCAATCTTTGGTGCGGAAATTGGTCTTCTTTCAATATCTGTCAAGGGGTCCCTCAAGGAAACATCCACTTATGATGTCTTGTTTGGTAATTACCCTGCCCGAGTCATTCGTTACGCCCTGTTTACTGCTTATGGCTTGGGTTTGTCATTCGTGCCTTTTAGGAAAAAACTACTAATGGAGTGACAAACAGTGGTATTCTTTCTTGTGTCTTTCAAAGCAGTGCAGTTTTCAAGACACTCAAGACAGCTGCTTGGGGAAAAAATGCCCCTTCAAACTGTTATTCACTATGATGGTTTTCTTTACATTCCTTGCCTCCATGGTCACACTTATGCTGATATGCTTATTAAATTCCAGGTACTCTTTTTTACCTATATATAGTCATAATCGGAGCATTCCTCCTCATCGTCACTGCAGTCTTCCCTGTAATTGAGTTTTGCAACCCACTTATCCAAAGTCTAATGCACCATAGATTTTTTCTGCTATATATATTGACCCCCTCACAAATATGTGAGTATTGTGCATTCTCTTCACCATTAAATGTAACTTTTCTTATAATAGCGTTGCACTCGCCCTGTTCCCGCTTTTGAGTTGTCGAATGCTGATCCACCTTTGTCAACAAGGGACTCATTTGGGAAACAATTCAATGCACACTTCTGTGTCAAGGAATGGAGACACAATTATGTTCAGACAGGTTGAAGAGTGCTCAGGCCTCAGTTTAGGTGGCAGACCTTCTGTAGAACATGTAGAGAGGATGAGTGACAGAGGTTAAGGCACACATCCATTGTAGGTAGAAAAACTCAGAATAGCATTTGAGGTGGATTTTGAGGAGACTTTTGTCCAAAGCGAACTTCAATCCATATTAGTCAGTGGCTATAGTGTAGTTATAGGATTGTTTAAAGTCAGGTCTGATCTTATACTTCTTTGCATTCAAGGGCAAGGTCTAGAAGTGGGGGTAATTATAGTTGGTTCAGAAATGGAGTCCAGGCTGTGGGGGAGTTTGGAGCTGCTTGAAATAGTGTTCTGGTGAGCACAGAGCTGAGGAGTGGGCTGTGCTACTGGCAAGTAGGTCTGGGGCAGTCATGTGTTCTAGGCAGAGATGTTGTGAGGAATCTTAGGATCATCAAAGAACTGGGCAAGGCTACCAGTGAAAGAGCAGTACAGGTAGAGTAGAAACTAGTGATAATATGGGCTCCAGGGTTGGCCAGTTGAGTAGAAGGACATGAGCCAATATGAGGTTAAAACAAGTGGGACAGAATCAAGATCCACTGAAATGCAGCAATACAGTTAGTCCAATATTATTATTTGAAAGGAATGCATGAATTGAAGCTTACACCAGAACCCTGTTAGTTTTGTCAAGTTCACTGACACTGACTAGACAAATCTCTACACCAAACACAGTATCAGGTAATATCCATGGAGTCTTCATTGAAGTCATTTTCTGAGCTGCAAAGAAGCACAAGATGGTTGCTACATTTTTCAGCATTTGGAAGTGCACAGTCACATTTAGCTATGTGCATTATTTGAAATAATTAGATACAATACATAGTAGGCAGCATGCATGTCCCAGCTTGCATATAGTACACAGTTCTGGGAGTATGTCAACCATGCATACTTGCTAAACTCCCATAGAGATGAGCACCTCATAGTATCTGCATCAAGCTCTGGGAGTGCATGTGTGATTGCAAGAGTATGAATGGGTTGATTTTACTGTTGAAAGTGATATAAGGGGAAGTTTGAGGAGACTTCTAGCATTTGTAGGCACATATGTGATGAGGCCTAAATATAGGAGTTCAGATATGAGCTCTTACTGGTAGAGGACATTAATACAGCAGGCTATTAAAGTAATCAATATACAATGAGTAGCTTTGAACAGGTTTTGACATCAACAATAGATTATGAGCTTTGGACAATGGAAGAGAAACATATTGTAGTACTTGGTTGCAAGTAGTACTGATGGTTCTGGGGCTTGATAGTTTAGAAGGTTTCCCCTAATACACACTGGCTTGATGACAAAATTGAGATATTATAACTTTGAATGCTTCTTTGAATATTCTGGAATGCAGAGGTTTCTCAACAAATTCCAGCCTAAGCAATTCACTCCCTGGGAATCACTGAGCCTTTGCCTATCAATTGCATGTCTATTATCTACTCCACTTGGGCTATTTATACTATTTTTCTAGTGCACAGACCACTAGCTACACATGACTCTTTGTTGTAAACTCCCCAGCACCAATAATATATTTGATAGTCCAGTTTCCCTTTTTGGATGCCTGTTTTAGTGCCACCATTCAGTTTCTTGTTCTGCCATTCATCTTGATTATTCTGATTGCCACTTCCCATTTATTTCTGCTCCTTTTAGTACAATCCTATTCATAGATCTTTCTTTCCCCTTTTAGTCCTTGCTTGCATTCCATGCTTCTTTTGACATTTCTCTATGCTTCTTTCCCTTTTCCCTTTCAGTCATATCAAATTGAGCATTGTTAATCTAGATCATCACAATTTATTTTGCTTCCTCTGCCAGCTCCCATGCTTCCCCTCCCCATAACAGTGGCTGGACTATTATTGAGTTGATAGCCTGAGCTGATCCCTGCCCTTTGTTCTGTACTTTTCTGTGTATTTACTGAGAAGTCTTTGGAGATATAAATTTGTTGAGACTGCTATCAGGAGGCTTACAGTTTTCAGCCTTATAATTAAATGTTTATTTTGACTTCTAGTGCATGTTTGTGTTCCTGACTGCTGGTACAGTATTGTATCAATATATATATATATATATATTACTCAGCTGCATTGAACTCTTTTAGTCAATTAATTGTACAGTGACAGAGGGTGAGTATGTATAACCTATATGAATAAATACTATACTTACAATTACACTAGATTAACTATGCATACAAATAGAGTAATGCTTCAAACAGATGATAGGCCATTGTTGTGTTTGCATATTAGAAGACATGTCACTGTTTAGACACCACCTTGCAAGACATGGCTATGCTAATATCTGCTCCTAACTACCTGCTCTGAGCTATCTGCTGCTAACAATTTGCTCCTAACTATTAGCCAGAATTATTATCCAATGAAATTTGTACCCTTGTTTAATTTAATCTCTTTTTTTTTGTCTCTAGATTTCCTTAGAGGATTATAGCATCAACACCAGTAAACTAACTCTGTAAATCAACAACTCTGTCTTATTCTAATATGTTTTTTACTTACTTTTACATAGCTTTGATTAAAATATAAAGGTCAAAACAGTTTGTTTCAATCATTAAAAACCTGACAAGAAGTGTCAATGAGTGCATCATGCATCATACAATGCAGGACACACTCATTGACATGATAGGTATAAAAACCTGACAAGAAGTGTCAATGAGTGCATCATGCATCATACAATGCAGGACACACTCATTGACATGATAGGTATTTCTAATCTGTGTCTATAGAAAAACTCAAAGATTATCTAATCTATGTTTTCTAATAAATTCTAAGTTTTTTTAATACATTTTTTGTAAGATAAACAAAGAATTTTTCCTTAAAAACACTTGAAAGAAATACAACAAGTGTTTATAAAGAAACACAATAATATAAACATTATTTTCTTCTTGAGAAAAAAAATTGAAACATGAGTAAATTTATCTATTTGTATCTCAAAGACAATTTTTTTTTCTTTGTTGCAAAAGAAATCATTGAATAACTTTGATTTTTTCCTGTTTTTTTTTTTGAAATAGATTTTATGTAATGCTTGAGAAAAACAAGTTAGAAATTATATAACATGTTTCTAACAGGGTTTTCTCAAGGACCTCCAAGGATTCCCTGAAGTGATTATTTAGCAAATGTGGATAGAATGTACATCTCCTAAACTCAAACCTTGTTGATGAGGAACATTTAAGCTCATGTGTGCATGATGACTTTCCAACAGCAACCTTTGGCTTTGAAATTCCAATGTAAAGACACCCTGCAAGCTCCATGAACATACTAAACACCTATAGTGACGACTCTAATCAAAGTAATGAGAACTACTAATACTTATGAAGAAGAGGAGGGGGGTAGGAGCTATACCAGAAGGGATCATCAAATTAGAAAAAAGAAGATCAAGGTTTCTACAATTAACAGTACTGTGTGATTATAATAAAACTCAAAATTTTACTATCTATTCTATTATTTCTTATTTGTATGTGCTACTTAAGCCTTCAATGTGGGTATGTCAGACTCTGAGAATATTTAGTAACTAAGGATAACAATATATTGGCCACAAGTAATACATGTAGATCCGAGGTCTAGATAGAAATACCAAAAAACTGCAGTCTATAACAAGTAGAAAAAGAGATGCAGTGCAGCAGCCATGAGCAGATAACATTGATTGCTGTGATGGATAGTAATTATCAGCATACAGACAATGCCCAGGATGGTTGACACCAGCTTTCACACATGGCCAGACCCTGTTGAGAGACATTCCACTAAGCTACTGTGACTTAGTAGAATGTCTTCCAACATAAAGTAAACCTGACCCATCTAGTCAGTAAAACCCTGCTCTGTCCTGGGAATGCCAGGTCTGGTAACCATGTGCTAGTGATGTTTCTCCCAACCCTCATCAAATCTGGGCTCAAAGGCTTTATGCCAGGATATTGTCTGGTAACCATGTGCTAGTGATGTTTCTCCCAACCCTCATCAAATCTGGGCTCAAAGGCTTTATGCCAGGATATTGCCTCTATCAAACATTGTTGGGAGACATTCCACTAAGCTACAGTGGCTTTGTGGAATGTCTCCCAACATAAAGTAAACCTGACCCATCCAGTTAGTGGATATCCCTCTCTGTCTTAGGAATGCCAGGGTCAGTAGCCATGTTTTAGTGATGTTTCTCCCAACCCTTATCAAATTTGGGCTCAAAGGTTTCATGCCAGGATATTGCCTCTATCAGGGATTGATCTGCCCCCTTCTGGGTCAGTCAGGTTTACTTTATGTTGGGAGACATTCTACTAAGCCACTGTGGCTTAGTGAAATGTCTCCCTCTGGTCCAGTCAGATTTACTTTATGTTGGAAGACATTCCACTAAGATACAGTGGCTTAGTAGAATGTCTCCCAACAGATCCCTGCCCCAATCTTCCTCAAAAATGGAGTTGTTTCAATGTTAAAAGCTCTCAATATTCAGTAATTATTGGCAGTATGTGAGTAATAAATAGGCTATGTTAAGATATCACACATTTCACATTGGTGACACCATAGGTGCGCTCCTGACCATGGCCACCCCACGTTTCCTTGGTTCCTCGCCCCATTGATGGACAGTTTATATATTCTCTATGATACAGAGTACACCCTCAGTTGTTTATACTATGGACTGAGGGTGAGCGTAAATTACAGCACTTAAACTATGAATATCGCTAACTGTACCTTAGACTATAGACCGACTACAGTCTGTGATTGTATAGGTACAGAAATAGAGTCGTTTGTACTACGGACTGAGGAATATAGACTGACTACAGTCTGTGATTAATATTGTATAGCTGTGGATACCAATGATGATGTCGAGGCGGGGACAAGTGCATCTAGTGTCCATATATGGTCACTAAGTAAGCCTCCGTACAGTGCGTGTACTATCACGTGTTATGGCTTTCAAAAGGGTTGGGAGTTTCAAAATCCAGAATACTAAGAGATCGTGGACATGGAGCCACTGATCTTTCAAGCGATATATTAGTTCAATAGGAGTACAACATAGTTGACCACAAAAATGAAGGGATACACATCTATCTATGTTGCGATATAGTCAACAAGAATAGAAAATGGAGAAAATTGTATTCAAAGGGTTCCGGAATTAAGTGTCAGTGAGCAAATCAGTACCAAAGTCTCCAAGAGTCTTATAGACCTCTCAGAGAAGTAATCTTCACGATTTTAGAACATCCTGACGTGTGAGGCATGAGATACAAGAAACAAGGTATTTGAGCGTGACTTACTATTGATTTGATTCAAAGTCCGCTCAACGCGTCGCGTCGCGTTTCGTTTAATCAAGTATTCATGCCTCCTCGTCACAAAGCTTCTGTCAAGACCTCTTCTCAGCAAAGTAGCATCAGTCCTGAAGTTGAAAATTACTCTAAATGCTCATTTCGATGCCAACCCCACCTTGCGTGAAAATCCAAGATATGAAGGCATTTTCAATCAGACACGACGTCGGCCTACTGCACAGGCTGGAGAGGAGGCTTCAAACCTCAATATAGCACCTACAGCTGGGCCTACCCCTGCACCACCACAGACTCTCAGACCCTCACCACCAAGCCCGCTGTCTTCAAACATTGTCAATCATGTCTGTCAACCGTTATATGTGGCTCGACAACAGCCAATCTACCCACCTCTGCACATGCCCGCACCATGCTTCTCAAATACACACACCCCCTCCACCCTTCTATCATCCTCATCTTGATGTACCACATTTGTTTCGATGTACCGCATTTGTTTCGATGTACCGCATTTGTTTCGATGTACCGCATTTGTTTCGATGTACCGCATTTGTTTCGCTCACCATCTCGTATCTTGCAAATCTTGACCTGTATAATTTTGTAAGACAATATTTAGTTATGCATACTTGATAATTTCTCTACTTACTCTTTGAATATATATCTTGAGTTACATCTTGGATTGGGAGTGCGACGGAAAAGCAATTCGACCGTGTGCTCAATTGCCGTAGCGGAGTTGAAATTTCCCCTATGAGTCAGCGTTATGATGTGTGACAAAAGTTTTGAAACTCCCAACTTTTGGGACACGCCCTACCGGCATCGTCCCGACACAACAACACGTCCACCATTCTCAAATCTGGTCTGGGAGTGTCTTGTTCGAAATTTATCGCACCGACTACAGAAGTCCGATTGAAATAGAGTATTGTCGATGTCTCTTAATTTACAAATTGGTAAAATTTTTGAAACTCCCAACCAACGATAGTATTCGGGGGTAAGGACGTTTTGATGACAGGTGCTTCCATATGATGACACACATTTTTGTGCATGACGACTCTTGCACAGCCAATAACAAAGTTCCACTTTCAGTATAATTCATAACATAAAAGCCTTAGAGGACAACTTGATAAGCTCATGTCGTACACCATACGCAAAATCAACAATCCCACTCGTAATTATTGACTATACGTCCACATGAGAATTCACGTTGACAATCTTGTTACGTTTGCACATCTACAGATGAACAGATCGAGGAGCTAAGGGCGGTATTTGACGCTGCGTTTGCCACAGGTATGTCACCCACAACCACCGATCGTTTAGGACTCCATATTTTTCGCCTTTTTCCTCAGAACAGGCCTTCAAATGTATCGTCGGGCCTGATCACTTCGATAAACTCCTCCAGATCCTGAATCGCTCGCAGATCGTGGCTGGGGCGTTGGGTGGAGATATTTTTGTTGCCGAAGATAATAATAATAAGAAGATTGTCGGGGGCATCATCTGGTACGACGGTGATCGAGGACAATACGACAGGTATAGTTAATTGTCTTTGCATTTACTCATATGTTCTGATACGGTGCCACCTGGCCACACCTAGCGAAGACCAGCGCAAGCAGGCATTGATACCACTGATGGAGAGTTTTCCCAGAGACGTGAAGGAATGGTATCTGAATGTGCGAGTTTATTTTACTAGCTCACAAACTAATTGCGGCCTGGACTGATGTCGAATATCCCGCAAGTGCGCTCCTAAAATGGAAAGGTTCAAAAAAGCGACCTTTGGGGACCTTGAGAAGACGGATCGGTACCTTCAGCGAGTTGGCGTTCATCCTTCCTGGCAAGGAAAGGGAGTAGGAACTGCATTGATTGAGTATGGTCGAGAAAAGGTAGGAATAGGACGAGACTTTGATAGACTCCGACTGACATCGTTCCTTTGGGATGCAGACAGATGGACACAGTATCGCTTTACAGGCCGTGGAACCGTCAAATGTGAGTCTGGTCTGCAGCATAAGGGCTTGATTACGTTTGTTGAGTTCGTCACACGTAGGTTGGCTATTATGAGTATATAGGCTTCAAGAACAAGGGTCACATTGACATTGAAGCACTGCATGGAAACTTCACTGTCACAGGACTTCTTTGGCAGCCTATAGATGCATCCACTGCATGATAAATGCATCATTGTCACCTAGTCGTCACATTGTTATATCAAATGTGGGCTGGCCTGTCCGTTACGAGGGGGCGAGAGAGGGACAGGGTGTGCCACAGTTGTCGCAGCATTATAGCGCAACGATGATATGTATATTCGTATATAGAAGACAATATAATAACACACTGGTGTCAAGTATCGAGAGATGAGTATAAGTTTTAGAGTAAGTAAAATAAATGACGCACCTGGTGTCAAGTATCGAGAGATAGCTTGACCCCAGGGCGAGACAACGTATTTATAATGACGTGTATATGTAATGAAGTCATATGTGAATCATAGAAAAGTAACATAAGCGTAATTTATGAAATAATAAAAAACATACGTGTATATGATCATAGAATGACATCATAAGAGATAGCCGAAGTTAGACGTCATTTCCGTTGTCAACAGTCTTTGGATGCAGCCACCTGCTATCCCTTTTTCACCACCCTTCCGTGCTCGTTCTGTTTGTGAATTGATTTTCTTAACGTAATACTTCGTATTCAAGTGTTTCTTACTGTTTAAATCATGTTCATACTTACGGTTGACCCTCACACGAAGGTATCACCAGACTTCAGAACAGATGAATATAGGTTCACCAGAGAAGCTTTTGCTCACAGGGGAGAAGGAATGTCAGATGAACAGGCAGCAGAACATTTATCTATTTAAGGTTAGAGCTCTCGAACATAGGAAAGCGACCTGGGAAGCAGAGCAAGAAGAAAGAGAAGTGGAGGGGAGAGCAGACCGGGGCCACAGCAGAGATGACGCACCACGGCGTGTGACAGACAACGTCACTCTGCAATCTAGACATTCAAGGAATCACTCCCCCGATAGCAAGGAGAAAGCCCTAAATTTAGTGGCAGGGATGCCTGTTTCCAATGTCATTTAGTATTGGCCCAGGTGTTCTGCTATAAAGAAACTGTGGGAGCACAAGTATATTGAACTTAAGTTATTTCATGCTAAAAGGTAGAGCAGAAGCAGCAAAAAATAAATCTGCCTCTTCAAGTGAAATCTTTACTCTGGCCAAGGAAGATGACTTACTTTCTCTGAAGCCAGTGATCAACCTCATAGGGTCAAAGGAGGAAGCAACACAGGACAAAGATCTAGCATGGGATCAGGTATGTGTCGCATTTACCAACTTCTTTGAGCACATTGTCTAGGAAAGCTGGCCTGTCAATATGATAGATGCCCTTCTTCTGCTTAATCAATCATAACCTTTGCAATGATGGATCCAACAGATTGAAGGTTCAAAGCTGGAATTTTCCACATAGGCCTCATAGGCAACAAAGTCTTAAGGACTCTAAAGAATCAAGTTTATGATGCAAAGAGGAGTACCATCATTAATGGTAAGTAGTAGTTGTGGATCAGGAAAAGACAGTACTGATAAGGAACAATTGCATGCTACTACATCACATTATCACATTCTACCCCTGCTAATATCACGCTCATAACCCTCACTAATATCACACCCATTACTACAATGCAAACAAAGGACCAGATGATTATATATATACCAGCTAGCAAGACAAACACCCTCAGTTGTTTATAATACAGACCAAGAATGAGTTTCTTTATCATACTTATATCTACAAATGGACATTAACTGTACTGATAGATTGACACTAAGGTGTCTGTATTTCATTAGGTACCAGAAGTCAGGATTCTAACATCTTATGTTCACTCATTAATTGTCACCAACTGGATACTGAACTGCACTATTGTAAGGTAATTTCTGGAAGCTATGGCTCAGTCACACAGCTAACAGAGAGATCCAAAGTATATTAGAGTATACACTAACAATATCATAATAACTACTCATCTGGCAGAGGAAAATCCAAAAAGAACAAGTCTAGAAATTTCCTATGCCAGGACTGATGCTTCTGAGGCATCAGAAGTGTGGAAAACAACTGTACAGAATAACAAAACTTTAAAAACTCAAAAATTGCCTAAACAAACAATTATACAAACAAGGCAAGAAATTCTGGATTTTGAAAGTCGCAAACTCCAGCTTATGTAAGCAGTCAATTTGTAGTGTTAAAGGGGCCACACTTGTTGATACAATGCTGTACCAGCAGTCAGGGACACAACATACACCAGAAGTCAAAATAAACATTTAATCATAAGGCTGAAAATTGTAAGCCTCCTGGTAGCAGTCTCAACAAATTATATCTCCAAAAACACCCCAATAAATACACAGACAGTACAGAACCTGTAAGCCTCCTGGTAGCAGTCTCAACAAATTATATCTCCAAAAACACCCCAATAAATACACAGACAGTACAGAATAAAGGGCAGGGACTAGAGCAAGCTATCAACTCAACAATAGTCCAACCACTATAATGGGGAGGGGAAGCGTGGCAGAAGTGACAAAATGGGATCAATTTGTGATGATCTAGATCAAGATCAGATCTGACAATGCCTGATTTGACATGACTGAAAGGGGAAAGGAGAAGCATGGAGAGATGTTGAAAGAAGCATGGAATGCAGGAAAGCGCTAGAAGGAGAAAGAAGGATCTATGAATGGGCTCATGCTAAATAGAGCTGAAGCAAATGGGGAAGTGGCAATCAGAAACATCTGGAGAAATAGTGGAACAAGAAGTTGAATAGTGGAGCCGGTGGCATCAAAACATGCCTCCCAAAAGTGAAATTGGACTATCAAATATGTTCTGGAGGCTGGGGAGTTGACAATAAAGAGTCATGTGTAGATAGCGGTCTGTGCACCAGAAAAACAGTATAAATAGCCCAGGTTTAGTAGAGAATACATGGGCATTTTAATAGGCAAAGGCTCAGTGGTTTCCAGGAAGTAAATTACCTAGGCTAAAGTTTATTGAACACCTCTTATTGAAAGTCTATTGGTAGACAAAGGCTCGGTAGTTCCCAGGGAGTAAACTACTTAGGCTGGAGTTTATTGAGAACCTTCTTCTGCATTGCAGGATATTTGATATTCTGTGGAGCACTCAATACATCAACCTTATTATCAAGCACCAGTGTGGATTAGAGAAAACTTTCTAAGACTTCAAGAAAGCCCCAGAACTATTAGTACTACTTGCCTCCAAGTACTACATTGTCTGAATGATAGCTAAAGAACCAGAGCACCTCAGAGGCTGAAAGTAGTACTAATAGATAGTGTTAAAAGAATAGAATCAATAAGGTGAAAGAATGAAAGAAAAAAATAAGGAAATAAATGAAAGAGAAGAAAGGAATAAGGAGTGAAAAAGGAAAGAAATGAGGAGTCCTCTGACAATTATGCTGATACACACTGCAAATAATGACAATATACATTGCTATAACTGCATATAACTATTTGTTATACTGGGTATCCCTGATCTATTATGGGAACACAACATGCATTAAATTTGCATTATATAAGAACATGGTGGGTGGTATTGCCATTATATAATAGCATCTCACTGGCTTTAATCACTTTCATAAATTTTGCTGCATGTATTAAACCTCTTATGGGCACTTTGATTGGGGCCAAAGTCTTAAATGTGCTGAAAAATAAAGTGTTTGTGTTAAAAATAGCAAGTAAAAAAAAAAGAGAAAATGCACTCCTTTGTCCACTTAAAAACATGACTCCTTGAATTTTTACAGCAACAAGCATAAGAAAGAGAACAAAGTCAGCAAGTATTTTTTACTAATGTGCATGGTTCATCCACAGACTCTACCAGTTTGATCAATGCAGCCTGTGCAGTACTGCAGAGTGGCAGCAAGAAATTGACAAAGCAGATATAGCTCATTTGTTTCCTGATTTGGCTGATTAAATTATCTTGAGTTTGGGTTTGATGCCAGAATATCCAAGATATTATAAACCTTTACTCCTTCCAACAAAGAATCAATCAGTCAATTGGTCACTTAATTTGACAAAATCATCAAGATTAAATTTTCTAAAGGCCAGTACTTGGGTCCATTGATATTATCAGACCTTTTTAGACCTTACTATTGTAAATCATCTTCAAGCCAAATAAATCAGGAAAGTTTTGTCTCATACAGAAGCTCTCTTATTCACATACTGTGTTGACTTCAAATGATGCACAATTAATCAATAGTGTGATTGATTATTCACAATTCCTATATACATAGAAATCTTTCAATAATATCTATTTACTCATCTCAAGACTGCCACTAGGCTTCTAAGCACCAGTCTGGGACATTAAAGAAGCTTATTGGACAATACCAATTACCCCATTTCAGTGGCCAGAGTTGATTGTCAAACTCATAGAAGCTAATTATTTGTGATCAACACCATGGACCATTCTGGACTTGAGTCTGGGTATAGATTCTACAGAGTGGTGGGGAATGCAGGCATGCAAATCATCAGAGCAAACAAAATGAGTCCAGCCTCAAGATGAGTTGACAATCACATATTTTTCTGGATTCACAGAGAATTTATTGACACTTATAATGCTGCTTGCCAGATATAGAAGAAAGAGATCTGTCAGAATAGAGGCAAATGACACAAAGGCAGACAAATCTAATACCAAAAAAAGAGAGACCATGACAAAAATCTAAAAGAATATATTCAAGAATGGCTCACTTAGTCTTCAATTTGTCCCATGCCTCTCCAAAACTTGAAAAAGACCAGCAAAATTCATATGCAATGCAAGACATTGATGTCATCTCCAAAAAATTTGGCATTTCATAGGAAAAGGAAAAAGACATTTTATTAAGAGATGTGATAGCTTATATCAGATTTATATAAAATATCAAACAGTATTGTGTTAATATTTCACAAGAGAAAAGAGATAAATACTTACAAGCCATTGCTAATTGAGACAAGGCAAGAAGTTGCACTCTGAAAGATGCTCAAAAACTATATAGAAAGCTTTTAAACTCTTACTATATGATGCCAAGAGAAAGAGCTTTTCTCACCAGCTGAGAAGCCTTCACAGGAATTTTTCATAATTGTCTATTCACCATTCATGCTGAGAACTCCACTAAGAAAAATAGCTAAAGACCTGCTCTAGTGGAAGCAAGTACTTCATGAACTAATGGAGAAGACAATTTCAGAGCTAAACCCTTACCATGACATACAATCACATAGAGACATCACAACGGTACGTGTCATACGTTGTACGGGAGCCTGCTTTGTGCCATACCATACGTGTCCAGCGGAGTCCGCTACACTGGAGCAGAGCAGTCCCCACAGTGCTGTAGAATACAGAGCCGTGGACGTGTCACAATGTGCTGTATGACACGGTCCGGTGGATCGATAAAAGGCAGGCACACACATGCGCACGCAGGCCTGGCGGATGCCAGCGGACACTAGCGGACGTCAATGTGCATCAGCGGCCGCCGGCGGGCATCAGCACATGAGTGAAAACCTCCTCCATTGGCGGACTTCATGGCATGAATAAACCCTCCTCGAGGTTCCCCATTTCCCTCCCCTCTCCATTCCTCCCCGCAATAACTCGAGGCTGCGCGTCTCCCCTTCCATCCTTTTCCCACCCCCGACGCCAGCGTACGTCCACAAAAGGGCCCTGAAAATCTACGCAGGCCTATCTCCTCTTCCATCCTTTTCCCACCCCCGATGCCAGCGTACGTCCACAAAAGGGCCCTGAAAATCTACGCAGGCCTATGCAAGCCACCAGCGGACATCCACGCAGACGTACGTCGATGGACTCAAACCTACGTGGGCCCTCCCAGGCCTGCGCAGGACACCAGCGGACATCCACAGAGGCCTACGCAGGTCCACGGAGTCTGGTTGGACCAAGGAAAAAAGTAACTTCGTCTTGCCCGCCGTATGCCTGTGGGGGGGAATCGAACCCCCAGCCTTGGGAAAGCCTCCAGCAACGGAACGCACATTTAACCGTTGCACCACAGGTCCGTTACTAATGGATAGATTCAAAGGTCGGATAACACAATAAACGGACGCCCACCTACGTTTCCGCAGGTTCCCATATGGATTTTTTGAGGTGGAAGGGAGTGGCATACCTCCCAAAAGAGTTTTTGTGGCCTGAAAGGGGTGTTGGCATCAGCAGCCATCAGCTGGCATCCGTCGGAGTTCGTCGGCAGCCATTGTGACCCGCTGGCATCCGTCGGCATCTGTTGGCATCCGTCGTGCATCCGTCGGCATCCGCCAGATATCCGCTGGTATCCGTCGGAATCCATGGGAATCTGTCAGCAACCCCCAGCATCGTCTGGCATCAGGGTGGGAGAGAAGGAAACAGGGTGTGTGGGTGTCCGCCGCATGGGGTGGCGTCTTGGAGAGCGTGGGGGTGGCGGAAGAGGGATGGGGGTGGGGAGAAAGAGGGGGAAGGGGGAAGGGGAGGAGCGTGGGTGTCCGCTGGTACGCCAGCGGAAAGAGGGATGGGGGTGGGGAGAAAGAGGGGGAAGGGGGAAGGGGAGGAGCGTGGGTGTCCGCTGGTACGCCAGCGGACGTCAGGTCAGGGGGGAGGAGGGAAGCGGGATGCATGTGGTGGACGGGAGTGGCGTGTGAGGTAGTGTGGGGAGTGGAGAGGATGGCACTGGGGAGAAAGAGGGGGAAGGGCGGAAGAGGGTGCGTGAGTGTCCGCTGTCTGCTGGCATGCCAGCGGACGGTAGCCTGGGGAGAAAGAGGGGGAAGGGCGGAAGAGGGTGCGTGAGTGTCCGCTGTCTGCTGGCATGCCAGCGGACGGTAGCAGACGGTAGCTGATGTCAGCAGTGCAACCAGTCCCACTAGTTCAGTGGAATATTCATTTATTGATATTCAATATTGTGTACAGTGGTGGGTTCTACTCCTACTTCACCTTAACAGGGACTAATGCTGTGTTTTTATATGGGTGCATTTTTGCTCTACATATACATCGCACTGACCTGGAGTATGCGCCTGTGGTAGTAGATCTGACCAAAACTCTAGGAATTACTGAAACGAGAGAGGATGGGGGAGTTGACACATGAAATTATTCCAGTTCACATGACAAGTGACGATACACTAGGGCTGACTACCTTTTTTACAAAGACCAGCACAAAGGTAGCCCACCACAGTGTATTATCAACTGGTCATGAGCACTGGAATGACCACATGTGTCAACTCGTCCATCTTATCCCGCTGCAGAAATCTCTGGAGTTTTCAATGGATCAAATTCATGACGCTAGCGGACATCAGTGGCCTGCTGCTATTATATAATGTGAACTATTGGGAGTCGAACCCACTTCTTGTGCACAATATGAAATATCAATTGATGAATATTCCATTGTACCACAGGCGCTTGCTACAAGTCAGGACGGTGTTCATGTAGTGCACAAACAGACCCATACAGAATTTGAACGGATAGAGATTTTACTGCAACTGGTGCATCTGTATTGAATTGACAATATTAGACTGATATTTATTTACACCATAGAAGTATACAGGAAAGAGGAAAACCATGGTTTGTAGCGGAATATTGGACTGATATTGATTTACACCATAGCATTATACATGAAGCGTCAGCAATGTAAAGTAAGCATCGGTGGTCTAGTGGAATATTATCCATTGGTCATTATTATGTCTTGCAGTAGACGGGTTCGATTCCTACTAGTGCATTTTCGTCTCACTGTTTAGAATTTTTGACCTGCTTAGCTAATTGTTATTTACTACACAGTATGATAAACAAAGTAACGTCCTAATTTAAACAGCGTGACATGATATCTATTTAGACTATAGCGGTGTACATTAAGCTTTGATGGTCTAGTGGAATATTATCCATTGGTGTTTATTGTGTGTTGCAGTAGGTGGGTTCGACTCCTGCTTAGTGCAATGAACATTAAGACGTTTGCCTTTTTTGACCTGCTTAGCTAATTGTTATTTACTACACAGTACTCCTGCTTAGTGCAATGAACATTAAGACGTTTGCCTTTTTTGACCTGCTTAGCTAATTGTTATTTACTACACAGTATAATAAATAAAGTAAGGTCCTAATTTAAACAGAGTGACATGATATCTATTTAGACTATAGCAGTGTACAGTAAGCATCGATGGTCTAGTAGAATATTATCCATTGATGTTCATTGTATGTTGCAATAGGTGGGTTCGACTCCTGCTTAGTGCAATAAACATTAGGACCTCTGCAATTTTTGACCTGCTTAGCTAATTGTTATTTACTAAACTGT
>JAMWFC010000132.1:1149354-1219051 GCA_027475525.1 Macrolepiota albuminosa
CCTCATTCAGTCAAAATATAGTTATGCTCTAACCAATCATAATCAGCATCAAAATCGGCATTGGATGTATTATATATTACCTGCGTTGACCCCAGGGCACCTGTACCCAAAATATGGTATCAGCATCAAAATCGGCATTGGATGTATTATATATTACCTGCGTTGACCCCAGGGCACCTGTACCCAAAATATGGTCAAGGCGGCCGTGTCTTGTCGTTGAGGATAGTGAAACCAAAGTCACGCTTGCCGATAATCGGCGTCTATTCGGCGATCACGTTCCATGTGGATCCGCTGATGCCGATCATCCGATGATCGGCAGTCTCTTCGGCGATCACATTCCATGAGGATATGCCGAGCATCTTAGGATCGACCCTGTATGTGATCGGTGATCTATTGTACCATTTGAGGCTTTGGAACGACACACTGCGTAGGTCTTACGCAACCGGCAAGGAGTCTAAGTGAGTAATGACATTTACCATTTGAGGCTTTGGAACGACACACTGCGTAGGTCTTACGCAACCGGCAAGGAGTCTAAGTGAGTAATGACATTCCATCCATCCTTTACGTTGATTTTTTACGACCTTTATCTTGTATAAGCAGTGCATATTACATTCACAACACATGAAACAATAAATGAAAAAAATGCACTTGAAAAGTTTAGTTAAAAATACATGAACTTTGCAGAGGATTCAAAACTATCTGTATGGACACAACGCAAAATGCACTTGAAAAGTTTAGTTAAAAATACATGAACTTTGCAGAGGATTCAAAACTATCTGTATGGACACAACACTCTTATCGTTACTTACGTACAAACTCGGGGTTTATTTTTATTTATTCATCTAAGCGATGTGGCGGTGGCTATGTATTCATAGCGGTAATAGAAGTAGAAGCTTGATGCCATCATAACGAAAGGGTAGATAAGAAAAACATTTCGACCATCCATCCTTCTTTGACTATGTCGCGCCACTCTACCCCTAACCGTTCGCCTACGCCACCCCCGCCTGGTGATAACTCTACTGCTTCATGGCTACGCTACGAGGAGCGCTGAGAAATATACGAGCGCCATCGGGACGAGCGGCAAATAGCAGCCCTTTTCCAGCAGCGTAAGTAGTTTCCCGGCATGTCTGCGTACTTACCCGGCATGCCCACCCAGAGATGGCAGCCCGAAATATGGGTGCAAGTTCTTCAACACTGACATCCGACCCATTGGCACCAGAGAGGAGCACGCAGACAGCCGGTCCGAGCAGCTCAGTCCAATCAGCACCTGCTGCGAGCTCGTCGACGCGTACTGAACAGCCTGTTCTCGGGCCCGGTCAGGTACGGCGAGTCCCGGCAACGAAGCGGATCCCTCAAGCCGATGTGACACCGGAGCAATTTGCCGCGGCCCAAAACCGGCACCGTGGCCCTCCCACCCTCAAGTGGTGTCAGAACAAGGGTCCTGTGAGTGTTCTCCTGGCCCGGTCGCGCGTCCTAACCATCACCAGTGCTCGTTATGCTCACGTCGAGGTGAACCATGCGAATTCGAGGCACCAGTGGCAAAATCTCGCAGGGATAATTCCGTGTGTGTTTCCTGTCGAGCCCGGCACGAGCGATGCTCCGTGGCTCAGACATGGAAGGCATCTTGCATGAGCAAAGAACAGGGGTGGGACATGACCTGGGTGCTGAGCCAGTTGGCTAGTGCATCCAGATCGAGGGCCAAGGAGTCGGGTGGGGCACAGGCTGGGAGTTCATCGAGAGGAAGGAAGGTGAAGGCGTTGACTACACAGCAGGATAAGGGGAAGCGCAGAGCATCACCTGCGTTGACGGAGGAAGCACCGACGGATTGGCATGACAAGGGGAAGCGCCGAGCATCGCCGGAGCCGTACTTCGGGGAGGCAAGGAATTCGGGTTCGATCTTATTTAATCGCGCGCGCGGACACTCGAATACAAAGTCATCGAGTGCGGGTAATGTGCCCAGGTCAAAGGGCGAGGAGTCAAGTGGAGCGTGGCCTGAGGGTTCATCGAAGGATGTGGGGTCGGTTGAGGCGCAGACTGAGGGGTCGTCGCAAGGAGTAAGGGTGGAAGCGTCGTCTCCACAACAGGACAAAGGGAAGCGCCGAGCTTCGACCGAGTCGGTGGAGCTAATAGGGTACAAGCGTGCATGGAGGTCCCCAAGCTTGGACATGTCGGATATCTGTGAAATCCCCCCGATACCTGCCCAATCGTCTATTGATGAAGAAACGCACCAGCAGTTGCAGGAGGCCCTGGCAAATGTGAAATCCCCCCGATACCTGCCCAATCGTCTATTGATGAAGAAACGCACCAGCAGTTGCAGGAGGCCCTGGCAAATGAGTACAGGGTAACCTTACAGCTGCACCACATGTGAGAGGATCTTCAGCACAAACGACGCGCTTGGGAGGTCATGCGGGAAGAGAGGAATGCGGCTATTCGTGACAGGGACAGAGCATTTGGAGACAGGGAGGCCGCTTTAGTGGCACGCGTGGCTATGGAAGACGAGTTGGTTGGTTTGCGAGCGCGAGTAGAGAATATCGAGAATTGAGGGTCAGACAATGCGGCACCCAGAGCGTCGGAGATAGAGGAGGTACGACAGGCGATATGGCAAGTGGAGGCGGCACAGCCACGTATTTTAAGGAGGAGGAACTGGCTGTTGAACGCGTTGGCGTCGTCCCATGAAGATGTTATGCGTAAGTGACCCTATGTCCCATACCATATACCTGATACATCTTAACGCCCAGGATTGGTGCGCGAGTACCGACTGTTATTGGATGGTAGTTCCTCGGCGTTCGCCCTCATCCAGCAAGGGCTGCCCCAGCAGATCCCACCAGAGATTACGCAAGGAATCGATCAGTTGGGAGGTCTGTTAGCAGCGCACCGACGCAGGAATGCAGTGACACTGGGAACTTGGATGGAAGTGGCAGCGGACGCTGGCCAGCCCATGCCAACACGGAATGAAATAATCGCGATGTTGGTATCGACTTTAGAAGAAGAAATGACAACAGCGGAGGCGGGTGAAGCCGCAGTGATGGCAGCAATGACGGGAAGAGGGGCAGTGGCAACAGCGGAGATGGTTGAAGCGGCGATTGTCGAAGCGGAAGCAGCAGCGACGACGACTGTGGGAGAGACGGAGGAGGAAGATGAGGTTGGGAGGAGGCCCCTGTCGTAATTTCTTGCTCAAAACCCTAAATGTTTTTCATTGTATATGTCGTACTGTATATGGTTGAACGTTGTATATAGTGTACTACATATGTAGATAGTGTACTATATATGTAGATAGTGTACTACATTGGACAAACAGGCTATACATTAGGACGGTGTGATACCGACAATGTTTCAGTGCGGACGTTATAAGTGATCGGATGACTTAGTCATTCTAATAATCAATTGTATTTAACAAGCCTACGTTATCACAATCAGAAACTTGAAGTATTAAACAGTGTAGGGGAATAACAAATCATGATACTATGATACCAATTAAGGTGTTTTGGTAATCCTTTTACCTACTCAGTTAGCTGAACGTTGACGATCCAGGTTGGCATAAAGACGAACGGTTGACTAGTAGTAAGCACTAATGGCACCCATTAAGTGAAAAGGAAACCTGTTATGCCATTTCCAATGTATCAATTTCCGATAGAAAAAAGTCTTCAGACAGAGGAGATATGGCCTCAGTAGTGAAGTATTAATGTAATTATTAGCTGCACCGATACAAATGATTAATAAAGGGTCTTCTACTATTATTATGAAACCGTTCCACTAAAGACGTTTAATCTATAAGAGCTTTGCTGACAATAGAGCAAAGACGACGTACTATTCAATGTTCCTCATGAGAATTGCACCTAAGTCTCCAATGACGGTGGACACTGAACACCGCATAAACCCAGCAGCGTGTGTTTGGTCTTGATGTCCAGCTACGGGTATAGAATGTATATATAGATATTCTACTAACTACAATAAAAATAACTAGAAACAGAGTCTTGATGTCCAGCTACGGGTATAGAATGTATATATAGATATTCTACTAACTACAATAAAAATAACTAGAAACAGAACGTTTAGTATGAGTGTTTCGATATGCATAAAGCGAACATACCTCTAGTCGAGCATGAAAATATTGGCCTTGACTATGCCCAGATCTACTTGATGAGGTATCGTTACGTTGCCGCACTGCGCATTACATTGAGCAAGTTCGATCGTCAAGAACACTTCACGTACCAAATCCTTTCCACATGAAGTGAAATCAGGCTCGTTAGGCTTGCGGCGTACTATATCGTCAAGAACACTTCACGTACCAAATCCTTTCCACATGAAGTGAAATCAGGCTCGTTAGGCTTGCGGCGTACTATATGTTTGGCGACGATGAGCTTTGCGTTCCACTCGACCTCTTTCGGAGCATCCGAGTAAGTCCAAACTTCATCAAGCCGTTGATTTTCGTGAGTATGGAATGCGGCAACGAGAATTCCTCGTCCATCGAAAGCTTTCGTTGTGAGATGGGTCCGTTTGTCACGATGCGTATAGCTCCTGACTCAAGGAGAATTCCTCGTCCATCGAAAGCTTTCGTTGTGAGATGGGTCCGTTTGTCACGATGCGTATAGCTCCTGACTCAAGGTCAATGATCAAGCGAACCAAGAGGTCAAAACATACAGAAAAATGAGATGAGCGGGTCTAATGTGATACAGCACATCTGAATACCTCTCCGTCACCTGGAGAATCCCCTGACAAGACATGGCGCGCATCTTGATTCCAGAGGGGCGATGGGAGGATGTGTGAGGGTGCCACAATAGGATATCGCGGTAGTGCTCCATGTGGTAGTAAATTGAGGATGAAAGAACGTGTTGGGTGTCTTTGACCGTATGTCTTGCTAGTGCAAACAACAAAACCCCAGTCCGTAACAGCATTTGAAAATGCTGAAGTCCGTAACATCGTTATACGAGCATCCCAGGAGCACTCTAGATTATGGCTCATTGACGCACAACGGCCGCTTAAACAGCGAAAGTCTCGCTGGTAAGGGTCGTAGCGTGCCGAGTCGTCTCTGCCATCATACTTAGAGGGAGGAGCACCAACAAGGGGCACACGAGGGAGCGGATGAAGACATAAAGAAAAAAATAGTGGGACGACGTAGAGAAGCTCGGATTGGAGAAGACATCAAATCGAGTAGTACGTGCCTTGGTTTTGGGAAACGAAGCATATAAATACCTCTGCTTAGGCGAGGAGATACTTGGAATCATGATGTCAATGATACGGTGGTGGCGACCTGTATTCGTCATAAATACCTCTGCTTAGGCGAGGAGATACTTGGAATCATGATGTCAATGATACGGTGGTGGCGACCTGTATTCGTCACAAACACATAAATAAGGGATATAGAAACAGCGACGGTGAACGACCACGAGAAACCGCATACGATTCGGAGTAGAGTCTGAAGTAAGTAGTAGGGGAATCCGAATCACTGTCGGAAGAGTCTGAATAAGAATATTTAACTTTGAGCATAGCCCGTTGTTGCTCCATGTTAAGCCGTGGCGCATTAATAATCAGTCGTAATGACGGCTTGTCGCATGGCAGACTGTCGAAATCAGTAATTGCCATGATCTAGTAAATCAATGAGTTGTTGTCATATATCTATTGCGCTGGATAACAGACCTCTCAAGTGACACTAGGTGTTCATTAGATAGTGGCGATATGCCGAATCTTTTGGGGGGGTATATTAGCACTGGTATTCAGGGATCGCTCTCCACAGAAGGCAGCCAAGGAAATAAGCCATAATGCATGTGTCTGCTCCGATATATGATTTTCGCGTGGCGGCTATTATCTGCGATCTAATATCGTGTCCTGTTGTGCCTGTACCAGGCAGAACATAGAAAGACTCACAATTAGTCATCGAAATAGTCCTATTTTTCAGAGACCGCTGGATCTATGGGTCGACTGGACATCCAATAAATCTGGCAAGGAAAGAACGTCAGCCAAGTAAAATTGGAACATTACGGACCGAGTGGGTGTAGAGAATGTGTTAAAACAGACCCAACAGTGGCTACATTCTGGCGTATGCAGATATCAAATATTAACATAGTAAAGCTACGGAACAAATGACGTTAAAAAGGGAAGACACTATTCCCACACATATATGTAACCGTACTAGTATCACATGACGTTAAAAAGTGAAGACATTATTCCCACGCATCTCTGTAACCGTACATACGTATAGTATGTCACATGACGTTAAAAAGTGAATACATAGAAGACATTATTCCCACGCATCTCTGTAACCGTACATACGTATAGTATGTCACATGACGTTAAAAAGTGAATACATAGTCTACTGCTGACTAAGTAACTGTACAGACGAACGGTAGTATCACATGACATTAAAAATCGAAGACATTATTCCCACGCATCTCTGTAACCGTACAGACGTACGGTAGTATCACATGACGTTAAAAAGTGAAGACATTACTCCCACACGTACATAGTCTACTGCTGACTAAGTAACCGTACAGACAAACGGTAGTATCACATGACGTTAAAAAGTGAAGACATTCGTACATAGTCTACTGCTGACTAAGTAACCGTACAGACAAACGGTAGTATCACATGACGTTAAAAAGTGAAGACATTATTCCCACACATCTCTGTAACCGTACAGACGTATGGTAGTATCACATGACGTTAAAAAGTGAAGACATTATTCCCACGCATCTCTGTAACCGTACAGACGTACGGTAGTATCACATGACATTAAAAATCGAAGACATTATTCCCACGCATCTCTGTAACCGTACAGACGTATGGTAGTATCACATGACGTTAAAAAGTGAAGACATTATTCCCACGCATCTCTGTAACCGTACAGACGTATGGTAGTATCACATGACGTTAAAAAGTGAAGACATTACTCCCACGCATACATAGTCTACTGCTGACTAAGTAACCGTACAGACGAACGGTAGTATCACATAAGTGAAGACATTACTCCCACGCATACAAGTCTACTGCTGACTAAGTAACCGTACAGACGAACGGTAGTATCACATGACGTTAAAAATCGAAGACATTATTCCCACGCGTCTCTGTAACCGTAAGTAACCGTACAGACGAACGGTAGTATCACATGACGTTAAAAAGTGAAGACATTATTCCCACGCATCTCTGTAACCGTACAGACGTACGGTAGTATCACATGACGTTAAAAAGTGAAGACATTATTCCCATGCATCTCTGTAACCGTACAGACGTACGGTAGTATCACATGACGTTAAAAAGTGAAGACATTACTCCCACGTGTACATAGTCTACTGCTGACTAAGTAACCGTACAGACGAACGGTAGTATCACATGACGTTAAAAATCGAAGACATTATTCCCACGCTTACCTGAAGGAAGTAATAGCAACGAGAACAAACAAAGTCACATGACGGCAAAAATCGAAGACATTTTTCCCACACATAGTCCACTGCACAGAAAAACCTCGATCTATTCTAGATCTCGGAATGCCTCAATTGCACTGGGATGGGATGTGTGTTGTTAGAAGTCTAGAACCACAATGCAAATTCGTTGATCCTGTCCCCACAATATTGTGCTGATGAATCACTCACCTCTTCTAAAAACACATGTTGCAAACATAACATGAAAGTATGTCAATCAACAAGCTCCACTGTCAATTGGAGGTTGTAAACCAGACTGACTTACAGTAGGTCATCTGTCTTTGAGTAATTACTGGTGTCAAGCTTGACTAAATCCTGCAAAGACTTGTATCAAAAGCAGCATACTGCTCTGTAGCTATGTAGCGCGAGGAGACCTGTATTAGTAGTGTACAATCTACCTGTCGACATGCTATTGCAACCTTTTTGTTAGCCAAAGGCCATGGTTATAGATTACGCACCTTGCATGAATGGCGGAGCTTCCGTTTGACTTATTGTCGCCAGCGTTTGTCAATGCACGAGTCAAACAAGGCGAGTTCTGGGTGTTGCCCTGCAGTGTGAGGAAGGGGCAACCCAAAGTATTCGAAGACAAGTCTCAGTGTAGTCGAGGCTCACATTCAACTGCAGCAAGTCAACCAAAGATGACGGTTATGGGTATCCTTGAGCCATGTGAGCACCAGTACATACTATACATAGCCTTGGAAGACAGACGCAGCTGACAGCTACCTCGCAGGGTCTACCTGAAGTTCCGTGGTTGTGCCGAGTAGTGGAGAGACTTTATACAAGAGAGGAGCCTTGATACACCGATCTGCTCGGAAGAATGTGGCCAGTCTAGTCAGTCTCAGCACCTTCAAGACCTAGATATCCTTAGTACGCCGGAATCCCAGAACGACAGAGGCTACAGGCATGCCAAGACTAGCTATCGATGCCCAATTGCGAATCAATCAACTCGGACACGTCAGATGGGAGTAGTTGTAAACCAAATTGAAAAAATCTCATTCGCACGTCAGGTATTTTCCACGGTCTGTGACTATTCTCCCATACGCCTGGAACACATATAATAGACTACGTGTCCTCTATGTACTACACGCGTTCTAAACCATCCACGGCTACGCAGAGCCATGGAGACGGGTCTCGTAGACAGGTTGGTCGCAAAGCTGACCTCGTCCAGTTTTCGTGCTTTCTTTCTCCTTTCTCTCACTGCTCTCGTTACGGCCAAGGTTAATGTTATCGATGTGGATGCCTCTGGGACCATTGTAGACCTTGCCGGGCAACCATACTATGTCCCTTTCGATCCAGTACTGACAGTCGATCCCTCCAGACGCTCTGGCGTTCCTGCAGGTCTTGTCCCAGTCACGAGCATAACGGCACAATACTCTCCAATCACCAAAACCTTTCTCCAGTCTCAGATCTCAGCCTACGGAAACATGGACGATGTCTGGACGGACCAGTTCCTAGACTCCCTCTTCATTTCGTATAGCGGACAGTTGATTGGATTTCTTGAGGAAGACGCGGAGACTTGGCTTCAAGAAAGCAACATGTCGCACGTATACGTTTCTTCGAATATTCGTCTGCCTAAATTCACGCGCCCTCCCATCTCGCAAATCGAAACTGGGCCTCCAACGGGCCCGTACTTCACTGCACCTTCCCAGAACTCGTCCCGTCTAGACATCCTCGCTCCCTACCGCCTCCGCAAAGACGAATACGCCAGCTTCCTCTTCGGCGCAATCCCAAACCCCTCAGGCGGCTGGACGCCCACCAACATCACTCTCGACACTTCCGGCGCACAATACATCCCTGTCCCCTCGCGTATAAGCCTCCTCACCAAATCCCTCCCGCTCTCTGGCATGCGTTTCGCCGTCAAGGACATCTTCGACGTCGAAGGACTTCCTACAGGCGCAGGCTCCCATGCATACGCCCTCGTGCATCCATCCCCGCTCTCCGCCACCGCGCCATCAATCCAACGCCTTCTCGCTCTCGGCGCCTCCCTCGTAGGCAAGACACGCACGTCCCAGTTCGCACACGGCGCACAACCCTGGGAGTACGTCGACCATGCATATTCGCTCAACCCGCGTGGGGATGGGCAACTCACGGCGTCCGCGTCGAGCTCTGGGAGTGCCTGTGCGATCGCGGGTTATGAATGGGTCGAGTTTACTGTTGGGAGTGATACGAGGGGAAGTGTGAGGAAGCCTGCGGCGTTTGTGGGCGCGTATGGGATGAGGCCTACGCATGGGAGTTTGGATATGAGCGGTGTGATCCCGCTGTCGGAGGACATGGATACGGCAGGCTACTTTACGAGGGACCCGAGGCTGTTTGCCGCGCTCGGCATTCGATGGTAAGACATCTGTTGTATTTTTTTTTTGATTGTTGCTGATTCACTGCTAGGTACGAACACTCTCCCGTCCGAAAGAAACGCCAAACAATTCGATTCCCCAAGCAACTATTCTACCCGACCGAACATTTCCCTGTCTCCAACCCCGCAGCTCAAGTCCTCTACGACAACTTCGCAGCCGCGCTGTCAAAACACCTCAAAATAACCGTCGTCCCAATCAATTTCACCACTTCTCTGCTGGACCACATTCCCTCGCACGACTTTGCCCAATTCCAGCTCGCGTCGAACACCCTGGCCGAGTACCGTTCCTGGGTGTCCGTCGGCAAACCACTCGTCGAGGCGTACAAGGACCAGTTCAACTCCACGCCGACGTTTGACCCCCGCGCGAAGGCGATGTTTGCGCGCGGTGCGAAACACACAGCGTACGACTTTGTCGCTGCCCAACGCGTCCTTCATGCGTTCCGCGAGTCTGTGGCGTCCGATCTTATCAAAGCGGATATCAAGTCGTGCTCGGACTCATTGTTCATGTATGACGCGAGCACTGGTGGTCGGCCGTCGTACCGCGTTGAAGAGTTTAATAATATGGAAGGGGCTGCACAGGCCCTGCTCGCAGGTCCAGTTGGTGGAGATGGGAAGACGGCGAAGCCGTCCGATTATTTCATTTATCTCGCGTCGATGGCGGGGTTGCCTGAAGTGACGATTCCGCTGGGCCAGGTGGGGTATTATAGCCATGTTAGTAGTGAATGGGAGATGTTGCCTGTTGCGGTGCAGGTCGTTGCACATAGGGGATGTGATGATTTGTTGTTGAACCTTGTGGAAAAGTTGGCGGGGAAAGGATTGTTGGATGCTGTTAGGACAGGGAAGAATGCGTTTGATTTTGGGTTGTGATATTTTTGTTACAGGTGTATTGTCATGACGTTGCGCTTACGCTTTCTCTTCTATTTTACCTAGTATTTATGGCAAATTATAACTGAAAGTCACAGTTTTTTGTGACTCGATGCCCAGCGAGAACGAGATGTAGGAGAAGAGAAGTACCTGAAACTTTGTGTAAACTTCTTACCATTTCTGAACTGTTCAGGTTGAGATGAAATCTCGGGTGCGTCGCAACGTCCCATGATATGAGATGATATCATATCACTTTCCAAGTACCAGAAAGTTGCAAGTAAAATCTCGTCTCAAAGAGGTATAGGCTGAAAAAAAAGTAGACCTCAGAATGTTTCACACTCTTAAAAGAGTAAGCTGCAAAAACCTCGGAACGTTTCGTCGCAGAGATCCGGTACCCATAACCTTGGAAACAGTTCGGATTATACTCTTAGTACCATTTTTAACATATCACAATTATTACAATATCACTATATCACTATATCATTCCTTGATCAACTTACCCGGGACCTCAGTGTCATGATTGTTTTTTTAGATCATTATGCTGATTTTTTTGAGTTCCGACATGTGCATCCTATAAAACCGGTCCTCTAACAACATTCAACATTCAAGTCTCAAGTCTATCTTCCATCTCCAGAGCGACGCAAGTCCGATATATGGGGCTCGAGGTATCTGAAGCGACAAACATCACACAGGACCTTCTGTGGGAAGACTTCACGAGACAAGTGGGCATTTCTTCCACTGTCAGAGAAATTAAGTTTCTGATGCTGTTGATATGCAGTGCACCATCTGTTGAGTCTATCATACACCATAGACCGACTCTTAACTCATGATATGCAATAGATGCATGTCTTTCATTATGGGTAGGTGTTCTCAAGCATATGTCTTCATAGTTCTTATGCTATCATGATATGCAATAGATGCATGTCTTTCATTATGGGTAGGTGTTCTCAAGCATATGTCTTCATAGTTCTTATGCTATCCCACAAAATTTCAGGCATATGAGTATATATGCCTCTTTCCTCTGGAATATTCCATGATCTGGAAGGCTCAATGGAAAATTCCCAAGATTCTCTATCTTTCGACACGATTGCTTCCCCTAGTCACGCTCGTGGCATTTCTATCCTTGCATTCTATTCATGCTGGATCTGTTAATATCGGTACAACATGTATGAATATTCTTTCCTGTATTTCATTGACACTGATCGTTCTTCAGGGGGTATAAATGCATCACTATTTGTTTCTGACTGTTGGTTATTTTGGTCCTTTTTCGAAACGCATCTCAGAATTTCATCAGTGATATTCATCGTTAGGACTTGGGTAATTTGGGGTAGAAGTCGACTAATCATAGTTTTCCTTGTTATCGGTGATCTCGCAATCTTTGGTGCAGAGATTGGTCTTCTTTCAATATCTGTCAAGGGGTCCCTCAAGGAATCATCCACCTATGATGTCTTGTTTGGTAATTACCATGCCCGAGTCATTCGTTATGTCCTATTTACTGCTTATGGCTTGGGTTTGTCATTCATGCTTTTGTAGAAAAGACTACTAATGGAGTGACATTAGTGGTGTTCTTTCTTGTGTCTTTCAAAGCAGTGCAGTTTTCAAGACACTCAAGACGGCTGCTTGGACAAAAAATGCCCCTTCAAACAGTTATGCACTATGATGGTTTTTTTACATTCTTTGCCTCCATGTTATGCCGATACGCTTATCAAATTTCAGGCACCCTTTTTTACTCATATAAAGTCATAATTGGAGCATTCCTCCTAATTGTCACAGCAGCCTTTCCTGTAATTGAGTTTTGCAACTCACTTATCCAAAGTCTAATGCACCACAGAATTTTTCTGCTATACATATTGACCCCTTAACAAATATGTAAGTATCATGCATTCTCTTCGCCATTTAATGCGACTCTTCTTATAATAGGGTTGCACTTGCCCTGTTCCCACTTTTGAGTTGTCGAATGCTGATCCACCTTGGTCAACAAGGAACTCTTATGAGAAACAGTTCAATGCACACTTCTGTGTCAAGGAATGGAGATACAATTATGTTCAGACAGGTTGAAGAGTGCTCAGGCCTCAGTTTAGGTGACAGATCTTCTGTAGAACATGTAGAGAGGATGAGTGACAGAGGTTAAAGCACATATTCATTGTAGGTAGAAAAACTCAGAATAGCATTTGAGGTGGATTTTGAGGAGACTTTTGTCCAAAGCAGACTTAAATCCATATTGGTCAATGGCTATAGTGAAGTTATAGGATTGTTCAAAGTCAGGTCCATTTGCAGCTGCATCGGGGGTAATCAAAGTTGGATTCAGAAATGGAGTCCAGGCTGTGGGGGAGTTTGGAGCTGCTTGACTAGTGTTCTGGTGAGCACAGAGCTGAGGAGTAGGCTGTGCTACTGGTAAGTAGGTCTGGGGCAGTCATGTGTTCTAGGCAGAGAGGTTGAGAAATCTTAGGATCATCAAAGAGCTGGGCAAGGCTACCAGTGAATGAGCAGTACAGGTGGAGTAGAAACTAGTGATAATATAGGCTCCAGGGTTGGCCAGTTGAGTAGAAGGACATGAGCCAATATGAGGTTAAAACAAGTGGGACAAAATCAAGATCCACTGTAATGCAGCAATACAGTTAGTCCAATGATATGATGCTGTACCAGCAGTCAGGGACACAACATGCACCAGAAGTCAAAATAAACATTTAATTATAAGGCTGAAAACTGTAAGCCTCTCTCAACAAATTATACCTCCAAAAACACCCCAATAAATACACAGAAAGTACAGAATAAAAGGGCAGGGACCAACTCCAGCTATCAATTCAATAGTAGCCCAGCCACTGTTATGGGGAGGGGAAGCATGGGGCTGGCAATTGGAGTGTATTGGCATCAATTTGGAGTGATCTAGAAGATCTGATCTAAAAATAACTAGATTGGAATGTTTTGATGAATGGAATGGTGGCCCAGGAATTGAATGGAGGAAGAATACAAAGGAGGGATGAATGGAATGGTGGCACAGGAATTGAATAGAGGAAGAACACAAAGGAGAGATGAATGGAAGGGAATGGTGGCACTGAAACAGGCATCACAAAAATGGAAAATGGAACAACAAATTAGGTTATGAATGCTGGAAGGTCAGGAGCAAAAAGTCATGTGTATTTGGTGGTCTGTGCATTGTAAAAACAGTATAAATAGCCCAAGTAGAGTAGTGAATAGACAGGCAATTAATAGGCAAAGGCTCAGTGGTTTCCAGAGAGTGAATCACTTAGGCTGGAGTTTGTTGAGAACCTTCTGCATTTCAGGATACTTGATATTCTGGAAAGCACTCGAACCTTCAATACATCAACTTTATCATCAAGCATCAGTGTGTATTAAAGGCAACTTTCTAAGACTTCAAGAAAGCCCAGAACTATAGTAATACTTGCACCCCAAGTACTATACCAATATTGATATTTGAAAGGGACACGTGAATTAAAGCTTACACCAGAAAGCAGGGGCAACCCTCTTAGTTTTGTCAAGTTCACTGACACTGACTAGGCAAATTATCTTTACACCAGACATAGTATCAGGTAATATCCATGGAGTCTTCATTTTTGGAGTCATTTTCTAAGCTACAAAGAAGCACAAGATGGTTGCAACATTTTTCAGCATTTGGAAGTGCACAAATACATTTAGCTATGTGCATTATTTAAAATAATTAGATACAATGCATTGTAGGTGTAGAAGTAAGGTAAAAGTAAGTCTCAGTTGTTCAACAATGAATATGTCAAAAATGACCTGTGGAAGTAAGGTAAAAGTAAGCTACAGGTAAGTAAATGTAGTTATCAGAAGTATTTTAGGTGGTACCCACCCTCAGTTGTTCAACAACAAATATGTTGAAAACAACTGAGGGTGATGAAAATTGTAACAAGTATTTATACAAGTTAGTAAATATAATTTTTATAATGAAAATAAAATAAATAAGAAAAGAACAACATGAGACTCACAGGTGTGGCACACCTCAGTTAAGTAATGCCAATCAAGAAGAAAAAAGAATCCAACTTTTCAAAATAATGGGACATCTATCTCAACACTCCCCCAGATGCCTTGTTTACAAATGGTTCTTCATTCCTAGCTTGCCAATAAGGTATTTGTGTGCACCGTGCCTGAGTGGTTTAGTAAAAAGATCAGCCATATTTTCAGTCAATGCCATAGGCAATATGTTGATTTCACCTGCCACAACCTACTCTCAAATGTAGTGTTGTCTAATGTTGATGTGCTTGGCATGTGCATGTCCTTTAGTCAACTTAGCAAGTATGATAGATAAACAATTGTTGGCATTTAGGATCACTGATAGTGGTTGTAGAAGATCAATCTCAGTCAGGAAATTATGCATCCAGAGCCCTTGTTGTGCCCCTCAAGTAAGCACTATGTACTCTGCCTCTGTAGTAGACAACACCACTGTATGTTGCTGCTTTGAGCTCCACAACACAGCTCTCCCAGACATCATTGTCACAACCCCCCCATCTGAGACCACCCTGGGACACCTCTGGAACCCCATCTGGGACCCCCTCACTGACCCCACAACACAACTCCCACCATCACATGCACCAAACCCTGCCATCACACATGCCTCCTGACAGCCCCATATCATGGATCCTGGAACCACTTGCTGGCACAGCCATCATCCCATTGATGACGCCCAAAGTTTGGTCAGTAACAAATATAGTAATAGTGTTACCGTACCAAAAGCTTGCGTTGGGCGTGCTATAAGTGATGTGAGGAGTCCCAGGCAGGTCCCAGAGAACGCGCCTGTGAAAATGAGGAAAAGTTGGTAAGGGGGCCGGCAAGTGTAAAGCGCTAAGGTAAAGCGCCTATGAAGGGAGTGGTAAGTGCACACGGCAATGTCAGCGGCAAGAACACAGTAAGCTTAGTGAAGTCTAAGCATCGTAAATGCCTGCCATAACTGCAAGGCGCGAGTAGGTCAAGGGCTGGCGATAGTCTGCAACTGCCAATGAGTTCGACGTTGCTGACCGTAAGTGAGGTCTTGAGCGTAAGGGAGACTGAAGTAAGGGGAGCAGGAAACTCTGGTCTATTGTTCAATAGGTATGTACAAGTCGGTAAGTACTTTTTATACTACAAGGAGTTCACTGTCGCCAGTGACTAACCATTGCCAAAGTGCGGTAAACTAGAAAATTTTATAGGGGTAGCTCCAACAGTTTCAGATCCCTACCGTCCATTCAAGACTCTTAGCAATGCCAGGCGGCAGATCATGAAGCTAAACCATCAATCCATCACCCTTCTGTCTGTCAAAAATGCTTAGCGATGTCAGGCACCAGATTGAGGTGCTTAGGCGGTGTCAGATGCCAAGCTGTCTGTCAGTTTTTGATAGATCATCAATCTTCTCGCTAAGCGCTGTTGTCAGTGACGGATGCCATCTGTCAGTTGTCATTCTTGCTGCCGTTGATGACACCCAAATCGAGCTGGATGCTGCGTGGACTATCACTAGTGCAGCTACTTAGCCAATATAGCTTTGGGTGTGCTAAGTGTGTGAGAGAGTCCTGGACAGGTCCCAGAGAACACATGGTAGGCAAGAGGTTGGTGGCAAGGAAAGTGGGTGATTGGAGGCACTTGCGTATGGCTCCAAAACGTGGCTACAGGGCGCTAAAAGTTGCTAAGGGGGAGCGCTAAGAGCGTGGGAAAGTCACTTGCGTATGGCTCCAAAACGTGGCTACAGGGCGCTAAAAGTTGCTAAGGGGGAGCGCTAAGAGCGTGGGAAAGTCACTAAGAAAGGTGCTAAGAGGTGCGGGAAAGGGTCGCTAAGAGGCGCTAAGTGTTAGCACCTAGAACGTGATAATAAAAGGATAAGATTGCTTAGCGGATCTAAGCATAAAAGCCAAGCTGTAGTTGCAAGGCGCTAGAGAGAAAGAGATATAGAAAACTAGAGCAGAGTCCCCTTGCTTGACACAGTCAACAAGAGGTAGTCTGTTGCGTATGGAGACCAAAATGTTGGGATACGATCTCTACTGCCAAATTGATTCCCTGTACTACTAACAAAAAGTAGGTATTTATAGTAAAGAAAGTTAGCCGACGCTAAGAGGTTAAGCGCCGCTAGAGGGTGGTGAACTGATAAAAATGTAAGTAAATGTGGTGAATTGAATTGTATAGTAAAAAGGTCCATAATGATGCTGTCATGGAAATACTTCATCATTTCCCCTTGTAAGCGCTGCCACTGGCTAAGAGCATTATGCCGGATTGACTGATGCCCAGTGTCTGTGTAAATGTATAGCCTTGGAGTGCAAGTGGCAAGGTGCGGCGAGGTGTCAATAGTGGTGCGAAGAATAAGTAGTGCCATAAAAAGTGGTCTGAGAGTAATTGGAGTTTGTAGCTGCAAGTTATTAGTGTAAAAATATAAAAAAAATAGCGCTGGAAGCGCTAGAGCGTGGCGCTTCTGGTGGTACTAGTGGGCCAATGTGAGGTGTGGGTATTGGTGCTATCGGTAGCCAGCCACGATGCAGGCTCATCACCATTGGTGCTATCATTGATCGGATCTGCTTCTTGCTGTATCCGGCTGTCAAATATCGCCAAAATTGGATAATTAGCATGCGCTAAGGTATCCTGAGTCAGTGCTGCGTTGCTGTAGCCTGCCGTTGATGCGCTGATCCTGCATGGGGTCCTATCATCTCCCTCCAACTGAAAAATTGACTGTCCTCAGTCACCAAATAAGGCTACCATTACCGTTTTTTGGCCAAGTGGTCCGTGCATTCTTGGGATTTTGCTTATAGTCCTGGCGCGTGAGTCTGGACTTTGTTTCTTCTCCCCATCTTTACCTGGCGCTCTAGAAACAAAAAATGTCTTTCTGAATTCCAACTCCGCCCCCCGTCCCATCTCAAGCAGCTCAAGAAGCCGCTTACACCTACATCGCCAAGGCCAACCGTTTTATTCACCATATCGAGGGTGTTGGCGCCGAGGCATCCCCAAATTTAGTGGTTGGCATTATGAAGCTGCTGGAGAAATGGTATGAGGTGAGAGTCCTTGGCATTGGTTGGGATTGTGAAATCGAGGTGCAGAAGTGGTGCCGCATGCGATATATTGACAATCGTGGCGCTGAGTGGTTGACGCTCTTCTCTTGTTTTGTAAGTTGTTTCTGCTGCCTGCCGTGTCACTTAGCTGATTGTTCCCTAGGCGCCCCCCCTGTCCCCACTATCGAAGATGAGCTGGAGGACATTCTTTCTGGTGCATTGCCAATGATGGTAAGCGCACCAGCGCCTGAGTGAGTATCTCTAACTGTGATTTCTAACTTAGCTGTGGTCTGATCTGTCCCCTCACAGTAAGCAAGAGGTATTGGTGCCTCTTGCCAATTTGCAGGTGGATGCCGAGATGGCAGCAATTTGCGAGAGCGTGCTGGAAGAGGCCTCCCAAGACGCCAAGGAGAGGACCAAGGCTTTGGAGGAGCGAGAGGCCATTGGCGAGAACCTGGTTGCCAGCGAGAAGTCGCCAGTTGCAAGAAGGCAGGTGTCAGGTGAGAAGAATTCCCATGCCGGCAGTGCCTGAAGCCCAGCACTGCTGGCAAGCAAATCAGGCTCTCCGGTCAAGCCTGGCAAGACTTTGAAAAAGAAGGTAAGTTTGGGCGTTCTTACCACTGGCGACCGTCGTTTATCCCATTTCAAGTCTTGCAAGGCTGCCGCCCCTTGTTACACAGTAAGTTGGTTATGCCAAGGTACTTTCCTTGCTAACCAGCTAGTTGGCAGGTGCCAACGCAAACTTCCTTTAGTGATGCAGAGCTAAAGGGTTTGCTGGTAGCGCAACAAGATGAGGTGGTTTTGGATGAAGGAATGGAAGCGGGGGTGGTCTTGCCAGAGATGAAGGACAAGAGGACGGCAAGCCCAGCGGTAAGACAGGAGTTCAAGGATTCCCAAGGAGCGGTAAGTACTTTGGCTTTTCCTACCACGCTTGTTAACATTTCTGTAGTGTGACAAGTGCTGGGCCGACAATGACCCAGAGGGGTGTTGGTATCCCACTGGTGGCCAGCCCTGCTACCGGTGCGGTACGCTGAAATGGGCTTGCACTCTGGATGGTGCTAAGAGTCGCAAATGCGGTGGAGCCCCCAACACGGTAGTGGAGCGCACTTTCAAGCGTGCCGTCCTCGTCAAGAGGGCTTGGGAGTTCTTGAAGGAGAGAGGAAGAAGAAGGCTGCTGGAGATGCGGCAACCATCAGCAAGAGTTCCCTGGCGCTGCCGACGCGTCAAGGGGACGAAAACAAAACCGTCAGCAACCATGGTGCTGGTGAGCGCCAAGGGACTATGGTCTCTTCAAAACGACAAGTCTCTTTGCCCACCAAAGGGAAGGGCAAGGCTAAGCGTGCACGGGTAGAGTCTCCTCCCTCTACCCCTGGAGACATGGAGATGGAGGAACTGGAGAAGGCGCTTGCTGCCAGCCGCCTACCGTCAAGGGACAATGAAGCCGGGCCCAGCAAGTTGCTTTCCCCCATCCACCTGAGAGGGGCTTCTCTGCCGCTTCCTAACGAGGATGACATGGTAATGGACCCACCACCAAGGGAAGAGCCTCAGGAGGCAGCATCTACAGTGGCGACAACAAGGGGCGAAGGAAGCCCCCCAGCAATGGCTTGTGACGAGGACGCGGATGGGTAGGACAATGTGGGTGCAGGAGAGGAGGTAGCGGCGTCCCCGACTGCTGAGGCCGAGGGTGAAGAAGAAGAGACCTTGGCGACGCAGTGCAAAGGTGGCAAGGAAGGTAGGAGAGGAGGCAGCGGCAGGAGTTGCCCGGGAGGAGCCTGAGTGGCAGTGGCTGCCTCCCTATGGTAACACTGCCCCTTGGGAGGTGTCTGACCCCGAGGACATTGCTGGGTTGGAACCTAGGCGACCTGTTGTCGCCAGGATAAACCCTGCCTGGACTCCCCAGCCTCAGCCAACGGTTACTGGCGACGCTTTTAACTGGCTGGGGCAAGACCTCGTATATCCAGTGGTAGCGCTCAACCCGTGGGAAATGCTAGAGAGGTTTTCGAGGAGGGTGGCAACAATGGAGTCAGCAATGGAGCGGGAATGGGAACGAGTCCAGGGCCAGCTCATAGTGCTTCGCTTGCGCTATTCTAACTTGGGTCGCAGCCTGCATGTCCTGCGCGATTACCAAGCGGATTGCCAAGCCGCCCTGGACTGGCAAACTTCTAACAACATTTTGCCTGGCAACCTTCTTCCCCTTCATGATTCCTCCCTGCCAGTCTTTGACGATTTGTTACCGATGGACAACAATAGCAAGTAAACAGTCCTTAGTGTAGATAGGCTGTTTCTGTATATTTTCTTTTTTGTTAGTGCTCTTTTTATATATTTGCTTCTGAGTCAGTGAGAGTAAGTCTTCTAAGTAAACTGATAAGTAAACATAGCTGGATGGAATCTTAGCAAAATTTTGCAAAGGGAAATGCTCAGTAAGTCATCATAGCAAAAAACCCTTGGAAAGAGTTGCGCAAGGCGCTTAAGCGTTGGCGACACGCTAGCGCTGCAGCTTGACTATGTAAGGAATTGTCTGTTGGATATAGTACAGTAAGTAACAGCAAGAAAGATAAGTAAGGTAAGTAATAGAAAAAGAGAGCTTATCAATATAGTCTTTTCTAATCATTTTCTTCTTCTTCAACCAGAGTCGGCAAATCATCATATAGAAAAAGAGAGCTTATCAATATAGTCTTTTCTAATCATTTTCTTCTTCTTCAACCAGAGTCGGCAAATCATCATTGTCCAATAATTTGGTTTCTTCAAGTTCCCTAAGTTTAGCGGTGTCGATATCTAGCACCTCAAGCGGCAAGTCAATTTGTTCCCTGGCGAGATATGGCAATAGGCAAAAGGTGGCAACAGGTCGATGCAGTACTAAACCATCTAATTTACAGAGCACATAAGCGCCTCCACGGTTACAAGAGATAACTACCAAAGGTCCTAGATAGCATGGATGCATTTTCTTGTTGTATGAGGTTTCAATTTTGGAGTTGCACATAAGCACTAGTGCTCCTCTCGGGAAGTTGTAATCCTTGATAGTAGCGCTATGCTTGGTTTCAAATCATAGTGCTGCTTGGTGACGGGCGCTAACGACTACCTCGTGGAGTCGCTCTAAATCTTCTTTCCTTTGTTGGAGATCAATAGCTCGTCTGGCGATCAGATTGGTAGTCGCTAAGATGCTGTTAGGTGCTGGCTGAAGGTAGGTTGCTTCTATAATGTTGGCAGGGAGTAACAGATGGGTGCCAGTAGCCGCATAATAGGGAGAACAACCCATGTGCTTACGAATGGTAACTCTTTCCAACCAAAATAATGAATATGTCGCCTCACTCCAACAAGACTCATCGCCATCGACTGCCTTGAAGAGCGCTTGCCGAACATCAAAGTGTGGTCTCTCTACCAAACCATTGGCACGCTTGTTGTAGCCAGATACTTGAATATGATGGATGTTGTATTTCTTGGCAAGATATGTTAGCGCTTTGATAATGGGTACACCGTTATCCGTGACGATTTCTCTTAGCACTCCCCAATAGCAAATGACGTCCTCAAATAGCCACTTGGCGACTGCCTCTGTATTTTCTCTCTGAAACATTCAAAATTCAGGCCAGTGGATTAGCGAGCAACGACCTTGAATAATGTACTTGTAGCAACCGGATTTGGGCATGTGCATGGTATCGACGTAGATTTTGCTGAAGAGGGGAGCTGGCATTGCAACGGTTGGTGGAATAAGCACTTGGCATGTTTGTTGAATTTGGCAGAGGTGGCAAGTCCTAATGTACCAGGCGATGTTGGCACTAGCGTGTGGCCACCAGAATCATTCTAACAAAGAGGCTCGGGTAGCATACAAACCTCTATGTCCTAGTCCGTCATGCATGGCATGCAGGACTCGTAAGCAACTTTCTGGCTTGATGATCAGCTTGTAAGCGCCATCTCAATTTTGTCACCAAAGGCGGTTGTTGGTAAAGAAGAAGTGGGTGGCATATCGGATAAAGGTCGCGTATTGTTTGTCAGTAAAGCTGGCTGGTTGCTTGAGGTCCTGTATCCATTGTTCAACTATCAACAAATGACTGTCTTCCGCCTTTGCCTTGGCGGATCGGGGAACAGCATCGTAGGTCAGGTTTCTGCTGTCTTCTCTTAGCGGCTGGGGTTCTTGTACGACTTTTACTGGAGGCAAGTCTTGTCCAAGGATGCTTGCTGTGTAGAATGTGAGGGGTGCGCTAAAGATCTCGGGGCAATAAGGGACAATGGGATGTAGAAGGATACTGGCAGGCTATTGCCGTTGTAGTAGGGGAATTGGCTGTTGTATAAGGTGCACGAAACCATGTAATCTGTTGATCCAGTCCTCGAAATCGCTATCAGCCTGTGGATCCACTGCCGGGTTGCCAGGCTGCTGTGGTTGCCTAGAGAGTCCATCTGGTCCGTGAAAAGAGCTCTTGACATGGACCAGTTCAAAGTGAAACATAAGGATAGCGACTACCCACTGGTTCATACTAGCGGATGGCTAGATATCGGGATTCTGCAGCATGCCTTTGATGTATCTAGCATCGACTTCAACAATAAGGTTCCGCACGCCAATCAAATACATCTTTAGCAACCAGAAGGCTCTGAAGAGTCCATAGAGCTCTAGCTTAGGCTGACTGTAACGAGATTCCCAGTCATTTAGCGTGATAGACCCAAAGCGGTTGTAGCATTGCTGTTTCCGATTGTCACTAAGGCACTGACACAAGAAGTAGCGAACGGCAATGTACAAAGTATCCACCGCCAAGATAACAGGGTCAGCAGAGCTATAGTCAATTGGAACTAGGGGCTTGGCGTCTTGTAGGGCTTTTACTAAGTCTCATTGTGCAGTGACCTGGTCTGGTCCAAATTCAAAGGGCTCGTTGGCGTGGGTGAGTTGGTTAAGGGTGTGTGCGCGATGGGCAAAATTCTTGACAAATATTGATATGATGCTGTACCAGCAGTCAGGGACACAACATGCACCAGAAGTCAAAATAAACATTTAATTATGGGCTGAAAACTGTAAGCCTCCTGGTAGCAGTCTCAACAAATTATATCTCCAAAAACACCCCAATAAATACACAGACAGTACAGAACAAAGGGCAGGGACCAGCTCAAGCTATCAACTCAACAATAGTCCAACCACTGTTATGGAGAGGGGAAGCATAGGAGCTGGCAGAGGTGACAAAAGGGGATCAAATTGTGATGATCTAGATCAAGATCTGATCTGACAATGCCCAATTTGATATGACTGAAAGGGGAAAGGGAAAGAAGCATGGAGGGATGTCAAAAGAGATGAATAGAATGGTGGCACATGCATTGAATGGAGGAAGGGAGGGATGAATGGAATGGTGGCACTGAAACATGCATTGAATGGAGGAAGGAAGAGATGAATGGAATGGTGGCACTGAAACATGCATCACCAAAATGGAAAATGGAACAACAAATTAGGTCAGGAATGCTGGGAGGTCAAGAGCAAAAAGTCATGTGATCTGGTGGTCTGTGCACTGGAAAATTAGTATAAATAGTCCAAGTAGAGTAGAGAATAACCAGGCATTTGATAGGCAAAGGCTCAGTGGTTCCCAGGGAGTGAATCACCTAGGCTAGAGTTTATTGAACCTCTTCTTGGAAGTCTATTGGAAAACAAAGGCTCGGCAGTTCCCAGGGAGTGAACTGCTTAGGCTGGAGTTGACTGAGAACCTTCTACTGCCCACCAGAGTATTTAATATTCTGTGAAGCACCTCATTACCTCAAGCAATCAGCAAGCAACAGTGTGGATTAGAGGGAACTTTCTGAGTTACCAATAAGCCCCAGAACTACAGTAATACTTGCCACCAAGTACTACAATATCCTGAGAATGCCAACAGTACCAAGAAAGGCGCGAACTTCAGATAAGTCACGGCAAGGACCCATCGCTCCAGGAGTGCTAAGCAAGACTCATTGGGAACGCATCCATTGGGTGTGCAGATGTGACCAAGTATTTTGAATCTTGGCAGGCAAAGAAGGAGCTTGTGACCGCTAAAGGTTCCACCGCTATACTTCATACGTTAGAGCACTCGGTTGAGCAGCTGGAAAAACTCCCATAGCGCTAAGCGGATGTTGGGGTTCTTGGGATGGGTTGCCGGTAAGCCGTTTACGAGTTGCCAGTCTTTGGGGCCTTTGACGCCAATGTCATCAATGAAGCTAAGGACATTATGTGGTATCTCAGGTTGGAGGATGAAAGTGATGTCATCATGGAATATGGGGACTGAGTTTGTCCAGCCCATCGGTAAAGTGACTAGGCACAATGCACCAAACGGGGTTTGAAAAGTCGTAAGGTCACGGAAAGAAGGGTGTATCAGACGTTTGTCGTAGCCAATTTAGAGATCAAGGGTGGCGCCACAAATACGCCCAGCAAAGGACTCAGCAACGTGGTCAGGAAAAGGTGGTACGCCAGAGTGTCATATGGTAACTCTATTCAGCGGTTCAAGACTGTGGACTATGTGTAGATTGCCGTTCTTTTTGAGGACACAGAACCATCAGGAGCGGTAAGAACTGTTTGAGGGTTCATAGACGCCAGCCTTTATCTTGGTCCTAATAATTTGGCAGACCTTGGCTTTGATTCCAGGTGGTAACGGTTGGTTGTGTTCAGTCCACAGCACGTGAGGAATGGTTGGGATTACAACAGGCGGGAAGAAGTCTGTATGGAGGCTACTGCGTTCCGAGTCCTCCCAAGCAAAGGCTTTATCTTGCTTAGCGACGAGATCGGTAAGGACTTCCAACTCATCTTTGGTCAAAAACCCTGTGTCATGCTCCTTGGCGAACTGTTGCTGGCGTTCTGTGGTAAAACGTCCTGTGGGCTGAAAGGGTGGCGGATTTGGTGATAAGGTTGGCATGTCGGCAAGAGGGTTGCCAATGATCTGGCGCTCGATTCTAAATGTTTCAGGAGAGTGCGTAGCGACGGGTTTTGTTTTAAGCACAACTGACTTATATTTCTTTTTGACTTGAACCCCTTTCCTTTTGGGAGCGTTAGCTTGATTATATACAGAGGTGGAAAGGGAAACTGTAGCCTGTGGAGCAGCAAGTCCGAGAACGGCAGGAGACGAGGCTCCGGGAAGGGTAGTGAGATAAGTATTGGTAGACGCAATGTTTTGAAATGATTTGGAAGCGGCAAGGTACAAGTATGCTAGAGTGGAGTCAGTAATGTTTGGGTTTTTCTGGGAAAGCTCAGCGTTGGTAGTGGATAAAGTAGTTAAAACATCTTCATCAAGAAAAGCAGTAGACACAATATTTACAAGACCAGTAGAATGGTCATATTCCAGTGTTAGCGCCACATCTCCATGATCGTCGCCAATCACCTCCTTGATGGTTTGTGAAAACACCGGTGGGGAGGCTCGTTGGCGTGTTGGTCGGTAAATTCCGGGGGCTTAGCATGGGTGCCTTTTTGTTGTCCCCTAGGGAACATTGGCACTGTTCATCAGATTCTGGAATTGGGGTCACTGATTGTTAGGGTCGTCTCGTTGTCGGTAACAGTCTTGACGACTGATCACACCAAGACATCAAAGGGTCTGCTGAGTAGTAAATCGTATGCCAAGGATTGTAAAATGTGTATCTGCAAGTAAAAAGTGATATCGCCAAGGGTGCAAGGCACATTCTTGGCGAGGCCTAAGAATCTGTCTACTGTGCCGTTAGCACTCTGCATGTTTAGTATAACTATAGGATCATAAATGAGGCCTAGATTGTTAGCGACTTCGGCTGCCATAGAAATAATTTGAGACCTGCTATCCACAATTGCCTCTACCTCATGCTTGTTGTCTACCGTTAGCACGACTGAGCGGATAGCGTGCGATTCTTGAGTGACAGTAACAATTGCTGGGTCTTCTCCATGTTCTACTGACCTAAGATAGGTCTCCACTGGGTCCACAGAGGTGGCGTTAGCGATGGTATCAGCTGGAGAGTCCTCAGTGTCAGGAGAGTCAACGGTAACAGAAAAACCGGGAAGCGCATCGTTGAGGTCCTTGACCTCGGCAATGGTTGTCACCAAGGGACGTCGAGGAGTAACTGCCGTTTTCACCTGGTTACGGACATTGGGAGCAATACTGCAAAGTTCTTCAACTGATAAAGTGACGGTGGTTTTCATAATGCGGCTGAAGACGTGGTTTGATTTTTCTATGTCAAAAATTGGCGTGGTAGGTCGGTAGCCGCCTTCGGTACGCTTCTCAGGAGCGGCAAAATTTTGTTGTGCGGGAGCATGATAACGGTCGGGAATCCCTGAGTAGGGATGGAGAGGTGGCAAGGGCAGTTCAGGAACGGCAGCGGACGACGATGGTTCTGGATTTGTAGCTGGCGGAGCGGCAGGAGCAGAAGTCGGTAACTTGTTAGCGGGTGACATTGGCTTGTATCCTTTAAGAGGCTGTTTAGGCTACTTAACTTCAACCCCATCAAAAACCTGATTCTTGAGCAACCTTCTGTAACTTGGCGATACGTTCTTCCCACAAGAAGGTGGGGGGGGTCGCCAACGCTGTCAAAGTGTAAGACCTTGTGAATCATTTGCTGTTGGGTCGCCTGTTCGGGGTCGGGGTTGGCATTGCCAGAAAGTGTACCGGTAACAATTTGTCCTGGATTGTGCCTATGCCATTCATCAACTCGCTCCTGGAAGGACTTCTTGTCCGGGTAGTTGGGGATGGTGGCGCCAGTGGTGAGAACTATCTTGCCATCAATAGCCCTTCAAATTCTTCCTTGCCAGATGTAATTTTCTAAAGTCACGCAGCGTCCTCTAGTCATAGTGTGGCCAATTTCCCTGCAAAAGTGGCAAGGGCCTGGCATGGGTACATGAGCAGGTTGGTTAGCAGCGAGGTTGGTTGTAATCATGGTTTCAATACGAGTCATAGCGGATGTGACAGCAGCGGTAATGGCAGCGTTGAGATCCTTCTTCTTAACGAAGTCGGCAACAGGAGGCGGGATAGGAATTATACCGTTAGTTTGCTCAGGTGGTGGGCTCGTCCTAGCGCGCTGCAGCCCAATGCCAGTGTCCGTCTCCTTGAGAACCCACTTACTGGCTTCAAAGACGTCGGCAATGTTATAGGGCTCGTCAGGGTGATGGGCCTGATGAACTATTTCTAGGTGACGAGCAATGCGAATCCAAAGCAAAGTCGGAATGCCTTGTTGGAATAGGCAACATTCCTCATTAATATATAGCTTGCTGTTTTGCACTAACCACCTGGTGATCTTTTGGAATTCACGGTAATACGTTGAGAAGGCGCCAAGAGACGATGTGCCATTGTTGAATGACTCATGGACTAGTTTTTGCAGCTCGTTTACTGAGTATTGGGTAGCCTCTTCAGCGCCAGGGTACAACTGAATTACTGCCGTCTTCCAGTCTTCATATGAGGCGCCTTGGGCTGGAATGGGTGGGATGGCAGGAACAAAAGCGGCAAACTTGGCAAGACCCATCCACGTCTCCGCCATGTCATATGACACGTATCTTGACGCGTACTCCTTCATCTGTGTGTGGTCGGTCCCTAAATAAATACTCTAATTCCTTGAAATACTGGGAGAGCTCCTGTGGCTTGGACTCGTCCCATTTTGGTGCTGAGAAGTGGTTACGTGGTGGCATGCGCTGAACTGGTTGTTCCATGGCGATGGTGGTACCGAGTTTGGTTAGCAGTTGTGGGGAAGGGGTTCTAGGTATTGGCAATGGAGTAAGAGAAATGATGAGTTGAGAAAGCGGTGTTAACAGAGTAATGGGGGTAACTGGTTGTAGTATGGCAAGCGGCAACGTTAAGAGGTCGTCGGCGCTAAAGTCGAGAGAACACGGGAAGAGATCAGGAAATTCATCTACAGTGGTGTTCTGTAGTTCCTGTGCAAGAGAGAGACCCGGTAAGGCACTAGGTGGTTGTGGGGTTGATGGGTGGGAAGGAGCTATGCCTTCTGCCGACTGCTCTAGCAGGCGGCGCCTACACTGGAGACGGGTTTCTGGTGGAATTCGGCCCTAGAGATCCCTCACGGTGGGCTCCAATTTGATGACGCCCAAAGTTTGGTCAGTAACAAATATAGTAATAGTGTTACCATACCAAAAGCTTGTGTTGGGCGCACTATAAGTGATGTGAGGAGTCCCGGGCAGGTCCCAGAGAACGTGCCTGTGAAAATGAGGAAAAGTCGGTAAGGGGGCCGCCAAGTGTAAAGCGCTAAGGTAAAGCACCTATGAAGGGAGCGGTAAGTGCACACGGCAATGTCAGCGGCAAGAACACAGTAAGCTTAGTGAAGTCTAAGCGTCGTAAATGCCTGCCGTAACTGCAAGGCACGAGTAGGTCAAGGGCTGGTGATAGTCTGCAACTGCTGATGAGTTCGACGTTGCCGACCATAAGGGAGACTGAAGTAAGGGGAGCAGGAAACTCTGGTCTATTGTTCAATGGGTATGTACAAGTCGGTAAGTACTTTTTATACTACAAGGAGTTCACTGTCGCCAGTGACTAACCATTGCCAAAGTGCGGTAAACTAGAAAATTTTATAGGGGTAGCTCCAACGGTTTCAGATCTCTACTGTCTATTCAAGACTCTTAGTGATGCCAGGCAGCAGATCGTGAAGCTAAACCATCAATCCATCACCCTTCTGTCTGTCAAAAATGCTTAGCAATGTCAGGTGCCAGATTGAGGCGCTTAGGCGGTGTCAGACGCCAAGGTCAAACGCCAAGCTGTCCGTCAGTTTTTGATAGATCATTAATCTTCTTGCTAAGCGCTGTTGTCAGTGATGGATGCCATCTGTCAGTTGTCATTCTTGCTGCCCTCGGCGCTATCATTGATCGGATCTGCTTCTTGCTGTACCCGGCCATCAAATATCGCCAAAATTGGATAATTAGCGCGTGCTAAGGTATCCCAAGTCAGTGCCACGTTGCCGTAGCCTGCCGTTGATGTGCTGATCCTGCATGGGGTCCTATCACCATGATCAATGATCAGATCACGCCATTCACCCCAGCTATCACGCATCATGCATTATGACATCCCCTTCATGCCAATTGATTGTATGCTCTGCATGCACAATTCCTGGTATACAGTCTCCCCTCTGTCTGCCGCTGCTCATTTATTCCTGGGAACTGTCTTAGACATCCTAGGACACTCCTCAAACCCCTGGAGCAGCCCCCTGCAGTACTTATAGTTGGTAGTCACCTTGTTTTACTTGAGTCTTGATATTACACTTATTGTTTGTGTGCCCCTTTGGTTTTGACTGGTACGCATTGACTAGCACACTTTGACTGGCGTGCTTGACTGGCACACATACTTCTGAGATTGGTAAGCACTTTGCAACTTAAGTTTACTAACTCCAGTCTCATCTTAGAACCCCCAGTTTTCAACTCGACCTTAACTCCAAAATACCCTTCAACTTCCCTGTTCCCTGGACTAAGTTCCTGACCCCAGGTATTTCTTGTTTTGTGTCTTGAACCCTGGAGCATGGTCCAGAGTTCCAGACACCTGAGTACACATAGATCAAGTTTGCCTCGTAAAGGTGTTGCTTTCCTGGCAAGCCCCTGAATTAGTGGAACCTGACAATTATGAATATGTAGCCTCCCATTGACTTCCTAGTGTCTAGATCACCACCATAGTCTGCATCAACATATTCAATGGGTTTGATCAAGTCTTGTGGGTCCTGTGAGTAGATGATGGAGTAGTGCTTACAACATGGAGTAAAAGTGTTCTAATATGCTGGTCCTGGGTTGAATTGAAAATGGGCAAGTACTCCCACAGCAAAGGAAAGATCAGGCCTGGTAGCTACCTGTGCCCAAATTAATGAGCCAAGTAGCTTATAGTATGATTTGTCAAGCATGAAACTCCTATCAGACTCTGTTTGCAGGCACATTGACTTGGTAAAGTGTATACCAGATGGTGTAAGGGTGACCTCTGGAGGCTATGGCTCAGTCACACAGCTGGCAGAGGGAGATCCAAAGTGTATTAGAGTATATAATGACAATATCATAATAACTACTCACCTGGCAGAGGAAGATCCAAAAAGAACAAGTCTAGGGATTCCCTATGCCAGGTTGGATGCTTCTGGGGCCTCTGAAGCATGGAAAACAACTGTACAGGACAACAAAACCTTAAAAACTTGAAAATTGTCTAAACAAACCAATGCACAAACAAGGCAGGTAAACTCTGGACTTTGGAGGTCAGAAAGGCAAACTCCAGCTTATGTAAGTGGTCTGGAAGTGGTACTGAAGAGCCCACACTTGTCTGAATGATAGCTAAAGAACCAGAGCACCTCAAGGGCTAAGAATAGTACTAATATATAGTGTTGAAAGAATAGAAACAGTAAAGTAAAAGAATGACAGCAGAAATAAAGAAATGAATAAAAGAAGAATGAAGGAATAAAGAGTGAAAGAAGAAAGAAATGAGGAGTCCCCTGACAGATGGGAGTATGTGATAGGCATTACATTGGCTCATTCTGAAATATTGAAATAAACGTGTGAGATAGGCTCATGGTAACAAAGATATTACTCCTGATTGGAGATTGCATATGATTGCCATACTAACTATGAAAGATAGATCACCTATATTTTTAATTTTATATGCTTTGCCCAGTTTGCATTTTTCCTATTCTGCACCTTCCTTAGTTGTTGAAAGTCTAAAAGTGTTGTCAGTGAAGGTATTAGTGATAGTGTGTTCATGGTTTCTGATTTGGCTACATATGCAGCTGTCTGCTTAAGAAGTAAGGTATTCAAGTCTTTGATAGACACTGTCAAGGGTATGCCACCACTCTTGGCTGCCCTGCATCATGCTGTATAGGATTTTCAGCAGTCAGCACACTTTTTTCTCCCTCCTTGAAAACCAGAAGGTATGTGCATGTAGACCATGTGCTCAGGTATACTGTTTAGGTATGCTGAGACAAAATTAACCTGCCAGATATGTAAGCCAAGTTGCATCACCACAGCTGCTGAGATTCTGAGTGACTCAAGTTGAACAACCACCACATACATCTTTTCAAAATCTTTACCAGTCATCTGCAAGTAATTCTTTGCCACTAGCCATGCTTTTTGCTAAATCACTTTACTCTCAGCATCATATTTGTTGGCATATACCCATCTACAGCCTATGACTTTCTTCTCCACCAGCATGTCCTCCCATGCAATAAGCTCAAAAACTCCTCTTTGACACAAAACCTCCAATAGACATGAAAACCGATTGGCACCAGACAGCAGAGGCATATAACTCATCCATCACTCTACTAAAAACCCTCCTCTGCAGAACCAAAGGACTCATCTAAAGGTTCAATTACAGTCTGTATATCTGGGGAAGGATTTCCTCAAATGTCTTGGGCAGCAAGGAGCTGGAGAAGGAGCTCTTCCTGCTCTAAGGCTGAGAGATAGCACACCTCCAACCCCTGAGGGCAATATTGAGTGAAGTGATCCAGCTTTCCACAGCAACAGCAGAGGAGAGGAAGAGAGGAACATTGGTGAGAGGCATCAACATCCATAGGAACTTCCAGAAGGAGGGGACATGCTGCAAGTACATGAGCTGAGGCTGGAGTGCGAAAGGGAAAGGAAGGCTGGATAGAATGACAAGCAGGTAGGGATGCCTGTGAGGTGAAACAAGGGGTAGTTCCTTGATGAAGCTCATGCCTTAACTCCATGAGCTACCACTGGTCACATGCCACCTGATACCAGGACTCAATACACATGTCATCTGGTTGTCCTTCTGCCATGCTGTTGATCCAATCCATGAGAGAAAGAAGGAAGCCATCTCAGAAAGTGAGGCAGAGCTGAAGACCATCCAGATAGCTGGCCTGTTTAGCAAGAGCTCTGAAGGAGTTGATATACTCATCTAGGATCTGCTTTCCCTGTTTGTATCAATGAGGGTCTTGAAGAGTAAAGGCTGCTACCTTTGCAGAATACAAGGAGAAGAACTCAGTTCAAAACTCCCTTTCAAACTGAGCCCAACTCCCAAAACTCTCAACTCCTCCAGGATGTTGAAAAACTCATAATGCATGTGTTGAAGCTCACACAGACTTCATATAAAAAAGGACCCAGGCAATCTTGAGAGTATCAGAAGGGAAAGCCTTACCACTCAGCTGAATATAGGTGATGCATGACTGCAAGAAATGCTCACCCATAGCTCAATCACCATTGAATGCATCAGAGAGTGCTGGATGCAAAATATTGGTATGAACAGTGGGGAAGGCCTCAGAGTGAGGGACTAGAGGTGTGTCAGCCCTAACTGGAGGTGCCTGGAGAGGGGTAGGAGTGAAGGGGAGGCACTCTAGGAGAGCCTGAAGAGAATGAGAGATAGTGTCTGTGGCCTGATGCAATCTAGCAAATTTGGTGGTGTGGAGGGTAAGAGAAGCTTGAGTGGTCTGCACCTGAGTCTCCAGAGCAAGCAAGCAGCTACAGGCATTATCTTGAGGGGCAGAAGCATGAAAGACAAACTCTGGCCTATGTAAGCAGTCTGGAAGTGGTACTGAAGAGCCCACACTTGTCTGAATGATAGCTAAAGAACTAGAGCACCTTAAAGGCTGAAAGTAGTACTAATAGATAGTGTTGAAAGAATAGAAGCAGTAAAGTAAAAGAGTGACAGAGGAAATGAGAAAATGAATAAAGAGAGAATGAAGGAAAAAGGAATGAAAAACGGGAGAAGATGAGGTGTTCTTTGACAGCTCTGCCTTCTAAAAACCACAGTAAATCCTGCTTTGTCAAGTTTCTCCACCAATACAAGATTTGCTGCCAGCTTGGGAATGTGCAGTGCACAGCAAAAAATGAGTTCTGATGTGCTTGCCACAGTCTTAATAACTTTCCCGACCATGCCCTATCCCACTATCCTGAACAGTCCCCCAACTGGGGCAGACTAGCCTTCCCTAAATGTGCTTAACACTTTATATTCAGAGAAAGAGCTACATTTGACAAAACAGTGGTCACTTGCACCTAAATTGACATAGGTGGGTATGCTCCTAGGAATCTTCACTGCAAGAGCCTCAACTAGCATTGTGTCAGCATGATCAGAGTCAGAGTCACAGAGACTAGAATTAACACAAGCCATGAGTGCATATGAGATATGTGAGGCTGAAGTGTTGGTTAATGCCACTGTGAGTGGGGTTGATGCCATATCTGCCTTGTATGTGGCTCTTGCCACAGCCAGTGAGGCCAGAGCTGCATCATGGTTTTGAAAATCCTGTAGAAACTGTCTTTCACATCCACCACCCAGCCAATAGCAGGCTTAAATGGTATGTCTCATGTGCTTGCTATTGGTGTTGGTACAGATGAGCTTCAGCCTCTGCAGCTTTGTGTTTATCTGTAGTGCAGTCATGGTGACTCCTGCAGTCATTTTCTGAATCTTTAAGTATTTCTAATAGACAATGAGGCTTATAATCAATTTTGCCAAGGTCAGCAAGTTATACAGGCTAGCATCAATAGTATTCCAGAACTCAGGTAAGAAATTCATGACAATGGTTCTAAAGATCTCATTCCTGATAACCATCTCCTTTTCTACCGCATTCTGCCATTTGATGCACAGGTCTACCAGATGTGTCATGAAGTCAGTGCTATCAGTGTACATATATTGTGGCTTAAAGCTGATTCTCAGCACTCATAGCTGCCAGGACTGAAATTGTGCTATAACTGTTGGTAAGTGCTTTCTACACATCTTTATGCTGAGTCCAATGAAGTTTTTACAGTTGTTGATAATCAGAGATAGTGATCATATGTTTCTAGCATTCCACTTCTCTGCCATGGAGTTTGGCAAGGACCAGGTGGTCTCCTTTGTGGTACTGCTATCTGTCCTTACCTCTTTTTATTCTCCAGGCTTTCTGGAAGTCCTTGTATTGTTAATAGTGCTATCCAAGTAGCCTCTTGTCTCATAAGTGTGCATAGTGATAAGAACTCTGTTGCAAAAAGCCATAAACTTTGTACTATCAAAGTGCACTTCCTTTGAGAAAGTAAGAGGATTTGGCATTGCTAGTGGTGCAGCAAGCATGTCTGCATATGTGGTTTTGGTATTGATATTGTAATGGTGTAGTGCGAGTATGCTTCAATAGTATGATTAGTCTGTTTGTAGTTGGAAAAGCTAACAGAGGCCAAATAACCTGTAGAAGTAAGGTAAAAGTAAGCTAAAAATAAGTAAATGTAGTTATCAGAAGTATTTTAGGTATTATTCACCCTCAGTTGTTCAATGACAAATATGTCAAAAATAACTGAAGGTGATGAAAATTGTAACAGATATTTATACAAGTCAGTAAATATAATTTTTATAACAAAAATAAAATAAATAAGAAAAAAACAATACAAGACTCACAGATGTGGCATGCCTCAGATAAGTAACACCAATGTGGAAGAAAAAAGGATTTAGCTTTTTGAAACAACAGAATATCTACTTCAACAGTAGGCAGTATGCATGCTCTAGCCCACATATAGTACACAGTTCGTCAAACTACACATACTTGCTAAACTCACATAAAGATGAGCATCTCATAGTATCTGCATCAAGCTCTGCAAGTGCATGTGTGATTGCAAGAGTATGAATGAGTTAATTTTACTGTTGGAAGCAATATAAAAAGAAGTTTGAAAAGACTTCTAGCATTTGTAGGCACATATGGAATGAGGCCTAAATATAGGAGTTTAGACATGAGCTTCTATTTTACTTGTAGAGGACATGAATACAAGGCTATTAAAGTATTAAATATACAATAAGTAGCTTTGAACAGGTTTTGACAACACCAACAATAGATTATAAGCTTTGAACAATGGAAGAGAAACTTATATATATACCACTTAGCTACATTGAACTCCTTTAGTCAATTAATTGTACAGTGACAGAGGGTGAGTATATATAACCTATATAAATAAATACTATACTTACAAACAGACTAGATTACCTATGCATACAAATAGAGTAATACTTTAAACAGATGATAGGTCATTGTTGTATTTGCATATTAGAAGATATATCACTGTTTAGACACCACCTTGTGAGACATGGCTATGTTAATATCTGCTCTTAACTACCTGCTCTGAACTATCTACTTCTAACAATTTGCTTCTAACTACCAGCCAGAATTATTACTTAATCAAATTTGTAACCTTGTTTAATCTCTTTTTTTTGTCTTTTTAAATTTCCTTAGAGTATTATAGCATCAACACCAGTAAACTATGTAAACCAATAACTCTGTCTTATTCTAGTATGTTTTTATTTCCTTAGAGTATTATAGCATCAACACCAGTAAACTATGTAAACCAATAACTCTGTCTTATTCTAGTATGTTTTTTACTTACTTTTAGCTTTGATTAAGATATAAAGTTCAAAACAGTTTGTTTCAAATATTAAAAAACCTGACAAGAAGTATTAATGAGTGCATCATGCATTATACAATGCAGAACTCATTGACATAATATTTCTAATCTGTGTCTATAGAAAAACTCAAAGATTATCTAATTCATGTTTTCTAAGGAACATTCTAAGTTTTTTTAATACATTTTTTATAAGAGAAACAAAGAATGTTTCTTTAAAAATACTTGAAAGAAATACAACAAATGTTTATAAAAAAAAATACAATAATATAAACATTATTTTCTTGTTGAGAAAAAAAAATTGAAATATGAGTAAATTATTTATATTTCAAAGACATTTTTTTTTCTTTGTTACAAAAAAAATTATTGAAAAACTTTGATTTTTTTCTTGTTTTTTGTAATAGATTTTATATAATATTTGAAAAAAAACAAGTTAGAAATTATATAACATCTTTCTAACAAGTTTTTCTCAAGAACCTCCAGAGATTCTTTGAAGTGATTATTTAGCAAATATGAATAGAATATACATCTTCTAAATTCAAACTTTGTTGATAAAAAATATTTAAACTCATATGTTGATAGGATCCTATATTCATTTAGACAAGTATAGCCCCTCCAACACTATATACAGGCCATTTATATAAGCTGAAGTTTGCCTTTCTAACTTCCAAAGTCCAGAGTTTTCTTGCCTTATTTGTACAGTTGTTTATTTAGGCAATTTTTGAGTTTTTAAGATTTTGTTGTCCTATACAGTTGTTTTCCATGCTTCAAAGGCCACAGAAGCATTCAACCTGACATAGGAAATTTCTAAACTTGTTCTCTTTAGATCTTCCTCTGCCAGGTAAGTAGTTATTATAATATTATTAGTATATACTCTAATATACTTTGGATCTCTCTCTATTAGCTGTGTGACTGAGCCATAGCCTTCAGAGGTCATTCTTACAGATGTACTAGTAATCTGAGAGCTTATGCCATCTGACCAGCCTTGAGTTAGGCTATGCAGGTAATGTTGAATTAGATAATGACTTTTAGTCTGAAAGCAAAAATGTTGAAAAATGAATACTCAACATATTTATTTGGTGTTGGCACTATTATTAAAGATTTAATGCTGGGAAAGCATCATACTTTGCTGTTAGTGTGAATGAATCAAATCAATTTCAAAATTCATCTTTTGTTAGGTGATTTATTAAAAAAATGTATAGTGTACATATAGCAATATAGTAGTTGTGATGAATATACATGACTGACAGCTCTGGTGAGGATGGTGAAATGTCATGAGTTCTTGTAAAATAACAATAGACAAATAATACTGCAATGCAAGAAATATATAGCATGAAATAGTAGTTGAACAAATAGCATAGAACAGCAATAAATAAGTGGCATCAGATTGTACTGCAATAAAAAACAAGCACTGCAGCAGACAGATAACTGCAATAAGCAGATGCGAAATAAATAAAGATAACATTTATAACAGGCTAGCAAATAGTGCTATAGTAGTAAACAGTTATATTATGAAGGATTAAAGCACTAGTAGTAATAAAAAACATATCAATATAATGAATAGTTTCTGAATAACAGTAGCAAACAATGATAATAAAACAGACAAGTTTGAAGTTATGAATAATGATTGAAAAAAATAAATGAAACAAAACAAGTACTAATAAGAAACATTATAAAAACTTCTAGAATATTACATGATATGTTACAAATTTGAGGAGAACTAAAAATGTTTGATCTTGTAAAAAAGCTCTTTCTCTTACTTATATAAGAGAGTTGGGGAATAGTAATTGCAGAAAAAGGTAATAAACATACTAAATAGTCTAAGATGTTTATGTCACCTAGTTAGCTTTGAATTAAAAGAGGTAATGAATATACTGAATAGTTTGAGAAGCTGATGCTACTTGATTAGCCTTAAGTTGGGCTATGCAGGTAATATTAAATCAGATTGGACAATGATTTTCAGTCTAAATTCAAAAATATTAAAAAATAAACACTAATGGAAAATACAATGACTTTTGGTCTGAATGCAAAATGTTGGAAAATAAATATTCAACATATTTATTTGATGTTGGTATTGTTATCAAAGATTTAGTGCTGAAAAATACAGTACTGTAAAATGTATATTCCATTTTGAACCTACAACAAAGGAGATATAACTGGTAGCTTTAGTGAGAATATCAAATATCTTGAGTCCTTATCAGAATCTCATATGTTTCACTAGTTTTTTTTATTGAATATTGTTACTAAGAAATAAGTTGATTGATATATTTGCACAAGCTATGATTTATGCCTTCAGCATGAATTTTATAGCTTGTTGAAGGCTTTGCCTTAAATTCTTTTCAACACAACTTCTATCCTAAATTTATTTTATAATGTTAAGGTTCTAAGTAGGTGTAAATAACTTAATCTCCATCTAATCTCACTTTATTCAGTTAGGGCTCCAAATATGTATAGAAAACTCAATATTTAATTTCAGCCTCAAACTCACTTTGATTGGTTAAAGCCTTGATTTTTCACAACTCTCAAAGTATTATTGTAAGCTGAATTGAATTTTGCTTAAATTCTTCAGATTTCTTTAAGCATTTATAATCTCAAAGAACTAAAAATTAGTGTATCAGTAGCTCTTGAATTTTCTCTGAATTTTCACTGATTTATCTGAAAATCTTTAAGCATTTTCTATTAATATTTATTAAAAAACAGAGCAATTGAATTCTTTTTGAATTTTTTAAACTCTTTTAACTATTTATAAATTCCAAAAACACTAAAATCAATATATATATAGCTTTTAAATTTTTCTAATTTTTCAGTAATTTTTAAAAAAATTTTAAGTATTTTTTACTCAATATTTACAACACAGCACAAAGCATTAGGAGAAACCATGAAGTGGTAAGTGACTAAGATGTAATACCAACAATAAGTTGAGAAAATTGTAAGTATTAGTAATCAAAGAAAATAAATGAAATATGATGAAATAAGAAGGGTACAAATAGCAAAATTTCTATTCTCAATACTTGCTAACTGCAACAAATAATATATAGATATCTAATAATCTTCAAGTTCATTCTCCCAGTCATAGTTTGAGTGTCTGTTACTTAGTTCAAAATCAGAATCTTATTTAGGTGCGTCTCTTGGACGGCTAAAACGTCAATCTTATTCTCTTGTACTAGTTGGCAAAGCGTTAACCATTTGGGTCTCGTTAGCTCTGTACCTCCTCCTTTGATGTTTAGGGAGGCAAACTTTATGCCGCCTCTCTTTCCTTTACCTTTCGATGTTATTCTTATATTTGAGTTATCTTGTATCTGGGGCGTATTTCTATTTTCACTTTGTCCGCCTGTACTGCCCCCCCCTCTATGGTCAGGGGCAGTTCTGTCGACCGGGTTCAATCCAGGAGTGAGCCTTTCCTCCGAAAGTAGTCGATTTATTTCTATACGTGTTGTTCCCGTGTCAGGGGTAAAAGATTGCCGGGATACACCTCCGAACCCTCTCGGACCGTCGTCGGGAGTACAATCGGTGATGGGGTCGTTACCCCCTCCTGTCCGTGAGGGGCGTTGTCCGTTGCCGTCATAGTCAACCCAGGGTACGTTATAATCATTTGTTGTGTCAGGAATTGGATTTGGGTGTGCACACAGGTGTAACCTGTGTGCTTAGCAGGAGCGCTGCCACGGCTCACCCTTCGTAAATACGAAGCCGTCTGAGCATTGCCCAGCCCAGCCGGGGGGTGTTCTCGGCTTACCTGTCGCCCACGAGCGCAGTAAATTCATCCGAGGTTGTTAACCCAGTATCGAGAGAGCTCAGTATGTGACAGATGTATTCGCTAGTTATGCACACATTTAATCATTAGAGACGGTCAAATTTGGGGCCAAAGCTCGAGCCTCTCCTTCCGGCACCTCTCATGTTGCCTCTGAAAAAGCCCCGCCTTCTATCATTGTTGTCCATTTTTCCGTCGCGTGAGGACTGCGCAAACTCCGCGGTCTCTTCGATCTTCTGGTCCGAGTTTGCATCTCCGAACCAGCCATCTAGTGATAGGTATGCGCATTGGGGAGGGTTGTGATCTGCCCCCTTGCAATTGAAGCAGTGGAGACGGTTCTCCTCGCTTACCAGTTTGGCACTACCGTAGTCCATGTCGACGAAGTTTATGTCCCTTAGGTAGTTAAGGATTTGAAAGTAGCCTGTCCAGGCAATCTGTGGGGGGGACTTGAAGTATACGTTCCATAAAGTTTTCTTGTTGTTGAACTTCGACGGTTTCGGGAGGGAGTCGTCGACCTTGGCAAGTTTGACCTCAATGGACCTTATCATGTTGATAAGAGCTTGGGATACTGGCACAATAGCGCAGCACGCAGTAGGCAGCCACTTGGTGTGGGCATATAGGGGGGGCCAAGGAGCCTGTGAGGCTCACCTCGACTAGAGCAGTACATTCTGCAGAAGGCCTGTTAGGCGCGACTGCGGCTACCGGGATTAGCGGTGCACATGGTGGTTACGGATTAAGTGGCCCCCTCCTCAAAATCAGAATCTTACAATTTAGTTACAGGATCATCTATCAATAAAATCTGAAATACAAACCTGTTAAATTTATTCATCCTGCCACTATAGATTTTAAATGATTACATAAGTGTTCATCTATAAAAAATAATTATATAATGAATTTATTATTATTATTGTATAATGATTATTCATTATATGTAATACATACATCTTTTCTTTCCTCCTTGTCTTTTCTTATTTTTGACATTTTTCAGTTTTTAGCTATCTTACTACTAACTTGCTTATATAACATGTTATTGCACAATTCTGAAAATGCTATATCCTCATCACTTCTTCTGCTGATATCATCAGTCTATATTGTTATATATTTACTTAGCAGACATCTGCTCAAGGCAAACACTGCCATTATAGTTCAACTTGATATTTACTACTTATTGCAAGTTAGAATGCTTTGATAAGTAAGATTCTAGCAATTAGTATAATGCAAATATAACTTCAGCCTATTCAATCTATGAATTTATATGGCTTGAAATGAAAATTTTCTGCAGATGCAGCCAAAAAAAAATGTTGTATTACTCAAACAAATATGCAATAAAGCATTATATACCAACTTGCTAAAACAACCAAGATGTTCAATTGACATCAAAGTATGACTTCAGTAAATATTTACTTATTTATATAAATAACTGTATGCAATTATTATTTCCTTGGAACATCACTTTATATATATTCACATTTTTTTGATGTAAATATTAAATAATGTCTTTACACAATATTATGTCTGAACTTCTATACATTGATATATAGTGTTAGCATCTACACATGTCTGCCTACTCTTTCTATAGCAGACAAACAAAAAAAATTATGGATATTGGTTTAACCATCATCACTAAACAGTACTTTAACATTTTAATTCATTATAATGTCAAAAATCTAATATTTTAGTGAGTTTTTTTGCACATTTTACTTTATATTAGCACTGTTTTTACATATTGTTTTTTTTATAATGTCAGCTCTTATACCTATTGCAACTCACATGCTTGACATCTCACACTCAAAAGATTTGATACAGACTAACACTTAGTTGCTACCTTTTACCTACATCATAGCAACAACAATTAATACCTTGATGAAACATTTACTTATACATATTCAGATAATTCATATAGCTAAACAGCAAAAAATATTATCATTAAGCATATCATTCCCAGTTATATAACTTAGCACCATATTTTTAACAAAACTTTGAAAATTGTTGTAAGTCTTCATTTTACTCTTCAAGTTTAAGTCAATTCATTTTATTACAAGTACATGTATATATAAACATGTTCATGCTTATAACTAAGTTATATAAATAGAGGAGAGAGCTGAATTGGAGAATAGGAGAGGAGTAGAATTTGCTGAATCAAAGAATAGAGGAGAAATAGAATTGGAAGCTCAGGATCGAGAACCTTATATTATAAACCTTATTGCTAACAAGATATATATAACAGGGGGTAGTAAGTAGTAGGGCAGATAAATTTTGGAAATTATACTTTGTGCTATTTTGCTTTACTCAAGTTCTCTCTCTTGGTTATTTTCCAATCCAGTGAAGTCAAGCATTAATTACAAAATATCTGCTTACATTTTTTTTTAAATAACACAAAGTAGTCCACAAAAAGACTACCCTCCAATGAATGTGATCTAAAACAATGTCTGCATGCTTGATATCAGATTTTTGATAAGAACAGTGTTAAAACAAAGAAGAAGTATCTTTTCCTTCCTTTTCTACTAATAGAGAAGTTAGAGTCATGTCAGAGGAGTGGAGGATCTATCATGAAAGTTCAGGACAAAAAATATATATAGAGAAAGGAAAAGAAGAATGAAGGAGACATACAACTGAAAGTTATCTTAGTCATTGTTAGAGGAGAATATTGTTCTTGATCTCAATATTCTGGCTTATGTTCAGTTGCAGGTCTGATGACCACAAACCTTACAATTCACCTTTTGTGCACATTCTCATTTTTATTCTTATTTGTATTCTTGTTCATGCTCCCATTCTCATTCATACTCATGCTTCCAAATTTTATGCAACTCTTGACACTACTATACTATTCACTTTCTGCACAACCTTATCTGAGCAATAGATCCTTGAGTTCCAAACTGCCTCTGTTAGTAGGATACTTTTGCCCTGTTTTTTCTTTAGTATGTATATTGAGTTCTTCTTTCTCAGAGGATTCAGATTCCTATCTTTCCAAATCTGTTAATGTGATGTTGTTAATGTTTGGTATGACTTATACTGGAGAGGTAATTCAGATCTTTGCCAGTCATACTCTGCTTATTATGCAAAGAACTATCAGCCTTCATTAACTTGATGTCTTTGAATACTGCACAAAACAATACTTTAATCATAAGAATATTGAAGCATACAGACAGATTAAGAAGATGTTGTACAACATTGATTCTAGTACCATAAGAGTCTGGGTCAAGGAGAATGAAGAGGAGCTCAAAAACTTAACATTTCTAGTTTTCATAGCTTGGCTTAGAAGAGAAGTATTGGCCACAAATAATTGGATGCAAATATTGACAAAAAGACAGAGAGAGGAGGAGAGGTTTGCAGAATAGATGAGTAATTTGAAGGAGGCAAATGATATGTTGAGTTCCAATTTTCATTTCCACATCAGCTCTGACAAGATGCAGAACTATCTTCTGCTATACTATTATGAAGACCTTCAATGTGAGTATCATATTGAGAACAAAAACAGTTGCTATGATGAAATTAAGAAATTTTTGAGATAGTTCCAAATTGTTTTGGACTTGGATATAGCCTTAGCCACATAGAAGATGCAAATTAGCAAGCATCTTGCCATGGCAATTGCAGCAACCACAAAATCACAATTGAAGAGTATGACAAATATACCTACCTCAGTTTCTAACTCTAAGACAATAACTATTATGGCCACAGATGGATCAACCCCAAATACTTCAGCCCATACTTATGTTTATGCTCATAGCCAAAGAATGACGCATTTTAGATGAGCACCAGGGCTGCTACCAGTGTTGCCATTGATATGTAGATCATTGTGCAAGGAATTGTCCAGACAAGAGAAAGGCATTGACCCTGTTGAAGTATAACAAGTGCAAATTGACCCCTGTATTTGCAAAAGGAGCTAAGGTTAAATTTTTATGAAAGGAAAATTTGAAAAAAAAAGAAGAGGGTTTCCTCTATTACAGTCATGGCAGTGTTTGAGGGTTCCAAATTAGATGAGGATAGTAGTGACAGTGGCAGCAAGTATGTCATTCCTTGACATATCACTTATTCTTGTCTGGTGTCAGGAATATCAATTGCTCTTGTCTTTATTCAAAATGTGCTTATTGATACTGGATCCTCTCTAGCATTGATTTCTTCAATTTTGTGAAGACTTTGAGAGTATCAATATATAAACTGAATAGACTGTTGTCAGTGTCAGGGGTGTTTGCTTTACTAGAAAATAAGTCAGAAAAACTTCTTACAGAATATGTCAAACTTGTAATTATATCTCTTTATTTACAATGGCAGTCACACTTGCAAGTTTCATTGTCTGTTCAAAGCTGCATACAGATATAATTTTGGGGCTTAATTTTTTTTCAAACAGAATAAATTGGTCATTAATCCTGACAGCAACTTCATTAAGGATAAAGTCTCAAGTTTTGATCTTTTGCATCTACCTGATTCCTTGTTGCCTAAGAAACAGATAGTATTGAAACCACCTTTGAGACAAAGAAAAGATAGGAAAAGGAAGAGAATCAAAAATAATTGAATAAAAAGAGGACAGAAGAATATGAAAGAGTTGAGAAAGCTTGTGCACTTCAAACTAAATGCACTCTTTGCCTGACAATCAGCTAAATTTGCATGTGCTGCAGAAACAGTTGCCACAGGAGAACTCATGATTTTGGCCTTAGTCCAAATATGTATTGAATAACTGACATTGGCAGAAAGGTTGAAAAAGATGGATGGAAAGATAAAATGACATTTTTGTAATTTTTTTTTCAGCAGGAATTCCACATGCAGATGAGTTGTCAGACAGTGTGTACTATTGCATCCAAGTACAGCTGCTAGCAAAAATCACAGTGGCTAGGTCTTACTCATGTCTACAGAAATACTGAGATGGATGGAAGACTCTTATCAATCAACATGTAGCAGCAGAACACATACATCTATCATCATTGCTGTATGCAAGTCTCTTATTTGTAATCTCTAAGGCAGATCCCTCCATTCTGCCATGTTGAGTAAACAATTACTGATGACTAAATGTGAGCACAATTCCCAATAATTTTCCTTTGCCAAGAATTGATAACATTTTGGCAGGCTCTACTAAACTAGGCACACATATATGGAAAAAGATTGATCTGACAGATGCCTTCTTTCAAATGTTAATGCATCTAGATAACATCAAATATACAGCAACTTCCACTTGTCTAGTGTGACACAAGAAATACTTCAACTAAATCTAATAGGACTCCCATCAATTCTAGAATATCCATCAAAGAACATGAGAGGCACGTTCCTCAGCTGTAAATGCAGTATATCATTCATCATCAGAGGTGGGGTCAGTATAATTAAGATCAATAGTGAAGGTAGCACCAGTATGGACAGGAACAGAATCAGCATTGGCAGTATGGACATGATGAGATGAGCAGGAAGGTAAAGGTGAAGATGAATCAGAATAAGGATTCTTCATAATATATGTAAGCATGGTGACCTTTTTTGCCACACCAATGACAACCATCAGACTTGGAATCACACAAGTGATTGCTCTTATCATCAACCAATGAGCTGTCAACCCTAGCAGAAGTCTGACCTCAAGCAGCAAGAACTTCTTCAGGCTTGATTGTGATTGTAGAGTCAGTAGCAATGGAACTAGTAAGCATCTGTTTGATCTGGGCAAGATCAGGCTCAGGGGATTGAGCCAGAATGCTAAGCCAAATGGAATGATAGGCTTCATCAAGATGCATGAGAAGAACATCTTTGAATTCAGTATCCTCAACCCTAACACCATATGCAGAAAGTCTCTTCTTGGCAAATTGAAGAGCCTGGATATAAGCAGAGATAGGGTGATCAGGCTCATGTCAGATGTCATAGAATGCTGCATGAGTGGCTATGCAGCTCCCAATAATTGACTTCTCAAAATAAGCTTTGAGAGCTGTCCAAGTAGCAATACCAGTCTCACAGTCCTTGATAAGATACTGATACTCATCTGAGATGTATTCATAAATAAATCTACTCAGCATCCTATCAGACCTGTCCCAATCCTTCTTTTCATCTTCATTGAATGGTGAAAGAGTGCCAGTAGCAATTCCAGTCATACTGGCAGTATGAAGAGCAGTCATCATCTTCTTGGCCAATATGAATCAATTAGAATTGTCAAGTTTGTTGGAGATGTTGTGATGCAAGGTAGATGCAAATGAAGAGGAAAGTGTGTAAGCCATGATAGGATAATGTTGTGTAATAGGAGCATGAAAAGCAGCAATCAGTTTGATATAGCTGAGGCTGAGCCCATAACCTGTTATGGGAATAAATGTGAGAGGCACAAGACTGCACAAGGAAACACAAGAGAGTAACACAGGATAAACACAAGAGACCTTTTCAGGCTCACAGAGATACAACTACAAGCAAATATATTAGCAATGATGATAAAATTTTATAAAACAGTGTGGAACTAAATATGTAATGTATATACTTATTATAATCTGGAGGCATCATAAGCCGACACCCTTCTGACTTCAACAGTTACAAAAATATCTTGGCAAGATTTACCATGTGTATCTGGACAATATTATTATTTGGTCAAAGTCTGTTAAAGAACATAAGAAGAACATAACCTTGATTTTACAGGCCTTGAAAGATGCACATTTGTTCTGCTCAATGAAGAAGAGTGCTCTGTTCTGTATGGAAATTGATTTTCTAAGCCACCATATATCTGAGCATAGAAATGAAGCAGATCTTTCAAAAGTAGACAAGATTTTGACCTGGCCTGTTCCAAGAAAGGCCAAACATGTTTAGCAGTTTCTGAGATTCATTGAGTACTTAGCTGCCTTTCTGCCTGCTTTAGCAGAACATACTTCTGTGCTTACACAACTGACAAAGAAGGAGTTCAATGGAAATTTCCCAAAGTAGATGACAATCCATCAGAAAGCATTTGATGGGATTAAGAGTCTGGTCATGAGCTGAGATTGCTTGACAACAATATATCACAAAAACCCAGAATGCAACAAGATTTTTGTAACCTGTGATGCTAGTAAGAAATGGATAGGTGCTGTGTTATTGTTTGGAGAGACATGGGAAAAGGCTTGACCAGTGGTGTTTAACTCCTGGCAGTTGACTTCAGCAGAAAAGAATTACTCTATGCATGAACACAAATTATCGGCCATTATTTGTGCTCTCCACAAGTAGTGATCAGACTTGCTTGGCTTGACCTTTGAAATTTATATGGATCATAAAACCTTGAAGAACTTTGATGCTCAGAAGGACTTGTTGAAGAGGCAAGCAATATGGATGGAGTATTTGTCTCAATACAACTACAAGATCAATTTCATTAAGAAAAAAGACAACTCAGTTGCAGATGCTCTGTCTTGGATGCCTGACAACAAAGATGTGATGGTGGGACACATGTTGACATTGGATGAGGAGGAAACCATGTTAGAAGATATCAAGGAAGGTTACAGACAAGACCCATATACAAAGCACTTGTTGGGAGATGCAAAGATGGGCATGTTACCAAGGGAGATTGAATTTGTGAGATGGTCTTTTGTTTGTAGAAGAGAGGTTGATCATTCCAATATATAAAGCCTTGAGGGAGAGCTTGTTCAGGATTGTGCATGATGAACTCAGGCATTTTGGAGTTAATAAGACATACACCACTCTATGCTACTCATATTATTGGCCTAATATATGCCAGGATCTTATTAACAGCTATATCCCTTCATATGCAGATTGTCAATGGAACAAGAGTAGAACAACAAAGCTGGCTGGTCTGTTACACCCACTGCCAATCCCTGAACATTATTTCAGTTCAGTGACACTAGATTTTATTGGGCCCTTGCCAAGAGATGAAGGTTTTGATTAATTGTGTTTGATGACATTGGGCAGGTGCAGATATTCAGATTTTGCTGACAAAATCAGACCAGACAGAAGAAGACTTTGTGCATATATTCTTCAGAGATTGGTATTGCAAGAATGGTCTCCCATATGAAATCATTACAGACAGAGACAGTTTATTTACATCTGCATTCTGAAAGGCATTGATGCAACTTACTGGGGTGAAACACAAATTATTGATGGCTTTTCATCCTCAAATGAATGGTGCTTCAGAATAGTCCAATAAAACTATTGTCCAATGCATCCACTTTTATGTTGATTGTCTCCAGACAGGTTGGGTAAAAGTGTTGCCCTGTATTCAATTCAGTATCATGAACATGGTAAACGCATCTACAGGTTATTTACCTTTTCAACTTAGATCTGCTTTCTTGCCTCATGTTCTGCTACCATTATTTCCACCACCACCAACAGATACTCCTGCAAAAGACCTTGCACTGCATGTATTAAAGGAGATTGGATCTAATTATCTAGATGCTATAGACAATTTAATCGCAGTGAAGGTTAACCAAGCACATCATGCAAACACCCATTGTGCTTCAAAAATTGTTTACAAAGTAGATGTTTGAGTCATGCTATCAACAGCAAACTGGCATCAAAAATACATTTGAAAAAAGGATGGCCATGTTGCAAAGTTCATGCCTTAACAGGATGGACCATTTGTAGTATCCGAGGCATTTCTGGAATTGTCTGAAGATGTTCTGGAGTTGCCCTCCTCAATGAAAATCCATAATCATTTCCATGCAAGTTTGCTCACCTCACATTGTGAGAATGACAACACATTGTTCCCTTCATAATATCTCAAGATGCCAGGCCCAATTGTGATAGAAGACAGTCAAGAGGAACACTTCATTAACAAAATTTTAAATGAGCAAAGGTGGGGACAAGGTGTCCAGTATTTGGTTTGATGGTGAGGCTATGGTGTGGATCATGATGAGTGGAAAAGTGAGAGGGAAATGGAAGACATGGTTGCATTGGATGAGTGGGAAAAGTTGAAGGTTTCCCTGGAGAGGTAATGAATTTTTTAAAGATAGAGCGAGTGTAAGCATGTTCATCCTTACAACTAACTTACATGGATGACACTTACAACCAACTTACACAGATGGGGAAGGGGGCTAAATTGAAGGATAGGAGAGGGGGCAGAATCCTGAATCAAAGAATAGGGGAGAGGTGGAATCGGGAGCTCAGGATTGAGGACCTTATGTTATGAACCTTATTGCCAAGAAGATATATATGATGGGCAGTAGTAAGTAGTAGGGCAGACAAATTTTGGGAATTATATTTGTGCCATTCTGCTCTGCTCGAGTTCTCTCTCTCAGTTATTTTCCCATCCAGTGAAGTCGGGTGTCAATCACAAGGCATCCACTTATAGTATGCTACAACACAACATGAACACCACACATCAATAGGTAGTATTACTTTCTTCTCATAGGTAAGTTAACTTTCATGTTTTTCACAGTGCGCTATATGTTTTTTCAAATAGATTTTATTTATTAATTATATAGTTATGTATTCTACCACTCATTATAGAGATATCATATCATATTATACATAAATTATATATAATATATATATAATAATAAAAGTAAAGAAATACAGAACGAAGAGAAGAGTACAAGTAATAAAAGAAAAAGGAAAATATAAGAGTCGGGGACTGGCGCATGCGCCACTACGATGGGAGTAGTTGTAAACCAAATTGACAAAATCTCATTCGCACGTCAGGTTTTTTCCACGGTCTGACTATTCTCCCATACGCCTGGAACACATATAATAGACTACGTGTCCTCTATGTACTACACGCGTTCTAAACCATCCACGGCTACACAGAGCCATGGAGACGGGTTTCGTAGACAGGTTGGTCCCAAAACTGACCTCGTCCAGTTTTCGTGCTTTCTTTCTCCTTTCTCTCACTGCTCTCGTTACGGCCAAGGTTGATGTTATCGATGTGGATGCCTCTGGGACCATTGTAGACCTTGCTGGGCAACCATACTATGATCCAGTACTGACCGTCGATTCCTTTCAGGTGGCTGGACGCCCACCAACATCACTCTCGACACCTCCGGCGCACAATACATCCCCGTCCCCTCGCGTATAAGCCTGCTCACCAAATCCCTCCCGCTCTCCGGCATGCGCTTCGCCGTCAAAGACATCTTCGACGTTGAAGGACTTCCTACAGGCGCAGGCTCGCACGCATACGCCCTCGTGCATCCCTCCCCGCTCTCCACCACTGCGCCATCAATCCAACGCCTTCTCGCTCTCGGCGCCTCGCTCGTAGGCAAGACACGCACGTCCCAGTTCGCACACGGCGCACATCCCTGGGAGTACGTCGACCACGCATAAACCCGCGTGGGGATGGGCAACTCACGGCGTCCGCGTCGAGCTCTGGGAGTGCCTGTGCGATCGCGGGTTATGAATGGGTCGAGTTTACTGTTGGGAGTGATACGAGGGGAAGTGTGAGGAAGCCCGCGGCGTTTGTGGGCGCGTATGGGATGAGGCCTACGCATGGGAGTTTGGATATGAGCGGTGTGCTCCCGCTGTCGGAGGACATGGATACGGCAGGCTACTTTACGAGGGACCCTAGGCTGTTTGCCGCGCTCGGCATTCGATGGTAAGACAAATGTTGTATTTTTTGATTGTTGCTGATTCACCCTGGTAGGTACGAACATTCACCCGTCGGAAAGAAACGCCAAACAATTCGATTCCCCAAAAAATTATTCTACCCGACCGAACATTTCCCTGTCTCCAACCCCGCAGCTCAAGTACTCTATGACAACTTCGCAGCAGCGCTGTCAAAACACCTCAAAGTAACTGTCGTCCCAATCAATTTCACCACTTCTCTGCTGGACCACATTCCCTCGCACGACTTTGCCCAATTCCAGCTCGCGTCGAACACCCTGGCCGAGTACCGTTCCTGGGTGTCCGTCGGCAAACCACTCGTCGAGGCGTACAAGGACCAGTTCAACTCCACGCCGACGTTTGACCCCCGCGCGAAGGCGATGTTTGCGCGCGGTGCGAAACACACAGCGTACGACTTTGTCGCTGCCCAACGCGTCCTTCATGCGTTCCGCGAGTCTGTGGCGTCCGATCTTATCAAAGCGGATATCAAGTCGTGCTCGGACTCATTGTTCATGTATGACGCGAGCACCGGTGGTCGGCCGTCGTACCGCGTTGAAGAGTTTAATAATATGGAAGGGGCTGCACAGGCCCTGCTCGCAGGTCCAGTTGGTGGAGATGGGAAGACGGCGAAGCCGTCCGATTATTTCATTTATCTCGCGTCGATGGCGGGGTTGCCTGAAGTGACGATTCCGCTGGGCCAGGTGGGGTATTATAGCCATGTTAGTAGTGAATGGGAGATGTTGCCTGTTGCGGTGCAGGTCGTTGCACATAGGGGATGTGATGATTTGTTGTTGAACCTTGTGGAAAAGTTGGCGGGGAAAGGATTGTTGGATGCTGTTAGGACAGGGAAGAATGCGTTTGATTTTGGGTTGTGATATTTCTGGTACAGGTGTATTGTCATGACGCTACGCTTACGCTCTCTCTTCGATTTTACCTAGTAGTTATGGCAAATCATAACTGGAAGTCATAGTTTCTTTGCGACTCGATGCCCAGCGAGAACGAGATCTAGGGGAAGTGAAGGACCTGAAACTTTGTGTAAACTTCTAACCATTTCTGAACTGTTCAGGTTGAGATGGAATCTCGGGTGCGTCGCAACGTCCCATGATATCGTGGTAGTTTTCAACTACCAGAAAGTTGTAAGTAATACCGCTGGCATCAATTTATCAGATAGCTATAGAATATTTTATGCCTTTAGTTGACAGTGTAAAAAAGCCATTCCCTAAGGCCACGGCTGTACTTCAACCTACATAAGTAAGGTCGATGATCATTTACGACGGATGACTAGTGCTCCATCGCCAACTTTGACAACACTTGTCCATCAGGCACCCGTCGTGGCGCATGTAACCTACTACTGCGGATTTACATATTTTGTCACGCAAAGATCCCGCATCCATAACCTTGGAAACCGTTGGTATTATTCTCTTGATACGATTTCAATTCAGCATATTACACTATCACTATATCATCCCTTGATCTTACCAGACCTTACAGATCAGCATCAGGATTGTTTGTCGTTCCGCCTACATTGTTTTTCCTATAAAGCGGGACCTCTAACAACATTCAACCTTCAAATCCATCTTCTGTCTTAGGGCTACGCAAGTCCGATCTATGGAGCTCGAGGTATCTGGAGCGGCAAACATCACACAAATCACACAGGACATTCTGTGGGAAGACTTCATGAGACAAGTGGGTTATTTCTTCACTCTCAGAGGAACTAGTTTGCTAATGCTGTTCCTATGTAGTGCAGCATCTGTTGAGTCCCTTACACACCGTATACCAAGTCTTAACTCATGATGATATGAAATAGATGCATGTCTTGCATTATGGGTAGGTGTTCTCAGCTATATTTCTTCACAGTTCTTCATGGTACCAACAAAATTGCAGGCATATGAGTATATATGCCTGTTTCCTCTGGAATATTCCATGATCTGGAAGGCTCGATGGAAATTTCCCAAGATTCTATATCTCTTGACACGATTGATACCCCTAGTCACACTATTGGCCTCGCTAACCTTCAATTCTATTCATACTGGGTCTGGTACTATCTTTACAACATGTAGGAACATTCTTCCCCGTCTTTTGTTGGACACTGATCGTTCGTTATTCAGGGGGTGTAAATGCATCATTATTTGTTTCTGATTGTGGGGTTATTTCGGTCCCGTTTTGAAACGCATCTCAGATTTCCATCAGTGATATTCATTGTTAGGACTTGGGTAATCTGGGGCAGAAGTCGACTAATCATGGTTTTCCTTATTATTGGTGATCTCGCAATCTTTGGTGCGGAAATTGGTCTTCTTTCAATATCTGTCAAGGGGTCCCTCAAGGAAACATCCACTTATGATGTCTTGTTTGGTAATTACCCTGCCCGAGTCATTCGTTACGCCCTGTTTACTGCTTATGGCTTGGGTTTGTCATTCGTGCCTTTTAGGAAAAAACTACTAATGGAGTGACAAACAGTGGTATTCTTTCTTGTGTCTTTCAAAGCAGTGCAGTTTTCAAGACACTCAAGACAGCTGCTTGGGGAAAAAATGCCCCTTCAAACTGTTATTCACTATGATGGTTTTCTTTACATTCCTTGCCTCCATGGTCACACTTATGCTGATATGCTTATTAAATTCCAGGTACTCTTTTTTACCTATATATAGTCATAATCGGAGCATTCCTCCTCATCGTCACTGCAGTCTTCCCTGTAATTGAGTTTTGCAACCCACTTATCCAAAGTCTAATGCACCATAGATTTTTTCTGCTATATATATTGACCCCCTCACAAATATGTGAGTATTGTGCATTCTCTTCACCATTAAATGTAACTTTTCTTATAATAGCGTTGCACTCGCCCTGTTCCCGCTTTTGAGTTGTCGAATGCTGATCCACCTTTGTCAACAAGGGACTCATTTGGGAAACAATTCAATGCACACTTCTGTGTCAAGGAATGGAGACACAATTATGTTCAGACAGGTTGAAGAGTGCTCAGGCCTCAGTTTAGGTGGCAGACCTTCTGTAGAACATGTAGAGAGGATGAGTGACAGAGGTTAAGGCACACATCCATTGTAGGTAGAAAAACTCAGAATAGCATTTGAGGTGGATTTTGAGGAGACTTTTGTCCAAAGCGAACTTCAATCCATATTAGTCAGTGGCTATAGTGTAGTTATAGGATTGTTTAAAGTCAGGTCTGATCTTATACTTCTTTGCATTCAAGGGCAAGGTCTAGAAGTGGGGGTAATTATAGTTGGTTCAGAAATGGAGTCCAGGCTGTGGGGGAGTTTGGAGCTGCTTGAAATAGTGTTCTGGTGAGCACAGAGCTGAGGAGTGGGCTGTGCTACTGGCAAGTAGGTCTGGGGCAGTCATGTGTTCTAGGCAGAGATGTTGTGAGGAATCTTAGGATCATCAAAGAACTGGGCAAGGCTACCAGTGAAAGAGCAGTACAGGTAGAGTAGAAACTAGTGATAATATGGGCTCCAGGGTTGGCCAGTTGAGTAGAAGGACATGAGCCAATATGAGGTTAAAACAAGTGGGACAGAATCAAGATCCACTGAAATGCAGCAATACAGTTAGTCCAATATTATTATTTGAAAGGAATGCATGAATTGAAGCTTACACCAGAACCCTGTTAGTTTTGTCAAGTTCACTGACACTGACTAGACAAATCTCTACACCAAACACAGTATCAGGTAATATCCATGGAGTCTTCATTGAAGTCATTTTCTGAGCTGCAAAGAAGCACAAGATGGTTGCTACATTTTTCAGCATTTGGAAGTGCACAGTCACATTTAGCTATGTGCATTATTTGAAATAATTAGATACAATACATAGTAGGCAGCATGCATGTCCCAGCTTGCATATAGTACACAGTTCTGGGAGTATGTCAACCATGCATACTTGCTAAACTCCCATAGAGATGAGCACCTCATAGTATCTGCATCAAGCTCTGGGAGTGCATGTGTGATTGCAAGAGTATGAATGGGTTGATTTTACTGTTGAAAGTGATATAAGGGGAAGTTTGAGGAGACTTCTAGCATTTGTAGGCACATATGTGATGAGGCCTAAATATAGGAGTTCAGATATGAGCTCTTACTGGTAGAGGACATTAATACAGCAGGCTATTAAAGTAATCAATATACAATGAGTAGCTTTGAACAGGTTTTGACATCAACAATAGATTATGAGCTTTGGACAATGGAAGAGAAACATATTGTAGTACTTGGTTGCAAGTAGTACTGATGGTTCTGGGGCTTGATAGTTTAGAAGGTTTCCCCTAATACACACTGGCTTGATGACAAAATTGAGATATTATAACTTTGAATGCTTCTTTGAATATTCTGGAATGCAGAGGTTTCTCAACAAATTCCAGCCTAAGCAATTCACTCCCTGGGAATCACTGAGCCTTTGCCTATCAATTGCATGTCTATTATCTACTCCACTTGGGCTATTTATACTATTTTTCTAGTGCACAGACCACTAGCTACACATGACTCTTTGTTGTAAACTCCCCAGCACCAATAATATATTTGATAGTCCAGTTTCCCTTTTTGGATGCCTGTTTTAGTGCCACCATTCAGTTTCTTGTTCTGCCATTCATCTTGATTATTCTGATTGCCACTTCCCATTTATTTCTGCTCCTTTTAGTACAATCCTATTCATAGATCTTTCTTTCCCCTTTTAGTCCTTGCTTGCATTCCATGCTTCTTTTGACATTTCTCTATGCTTCTTTCCCTTTTCCCTTTCAGTCATATCAAATTGAGCATTGTTAATCTAGATCATCACAATTTATTTTGCTTCCTCTGCCAGCTCCCATGCTTCCCCTCCCCATAACAGTGGCTGGACTATTATTGAGTTGATAGCCTGAGCTGATCCCTGCCCTTTGTTCTGTACTTTTCTGTGTATTTACTGAGAAGTCTTTGGAGATATAAATTTGTTGAGACTGCTATCAGGAGGCTTACAGTTTTCAGCCTTATAATTAAATGTTTATTTTGACTTCTAGTGCATGTTTGTGTTCCTGACTGCTGGTACAGTATTGTATCAATATATATATATATATATATTACTCAGCTGCATTGAACTCTTTTAGTCAATTAATTGTACAGTGACAGAGGGTGAGTATGTATAACCTATATGAATAAATACTATACTTACAATTACACTAGATTAACTATGCATACAAATAGAGTAATGCTTCAAACAGATGATAGGCCATTGTTGTGTTTGCATATTAGAAGACATGTCACTGTTTAGACACCACCTTGCAAGACATGGCTATGCTAATATCTGCTCCTAACTACCTGCTCTGAGCTATCTGCTGCTAACAATTTGCTCCTAACTATTAGCCAGAATTATTATCCAATGAAATTTGTACCCTTGTTTAATTTAATCTCTTTTTTTTTGTCTCTAGATTTCCTTAGAGGATTATAGCATCAACACCAGTAAACTAACTCTGTAAATCAACAACTCTGTCTTATTCTAATATGTTTTTTACTTACTTTTACATAGCTTTGATTAAAATATAAAGGTCAAAACAGTTTGTTTCAATCATTAAAAACCTGACAAGAAGTGTCAATGAGTGCATCATGCATCATACAATGCAGGACACACTCATTGACATGATAGGTATAAAAACCTGACAAGAAGTGTCAATGAGTGCATCATGCATCATACAATGCAGGACACACTCATTGACATGATAGGTATTTCTAATCTGTGTCTATAGAAAAACTCAAAGATTATCTAATCTATGTTTTCTAATAAATTCTAAGTTTTTTTAATACATTTTTTGTAAGATAAACAAAGAATTTTTCCTTAAAAACACTTGAAAGAAATACAACAAGTGTTTATAAAGAAACACAATAATATAAACATTATTTTCTTCTTGAGAAAAAAAATTGAAACATGAGTAAATTTATCTATTTGTATCTCAAAGACAATTTTTTTTTCTTTGTTGCAAAAGAAATCATTGAATAACTTTGATTTTTTCCTGTTTTTTTTTTTGAAATAGATTTTATGTAATGCTTGAGAAAAACAAGTTAGAAATTATATAACATGTTTCTAACAGGGTTTTCTCAAGGACCTCCAAGGATTCCCTGAAGTGATTATTTAGCAAATGTGGATAGAATGTACATCTCCTAAACTCAAACCTTGTTGATGAGGAACATTTAAGCTCATGTGTGCATGATGACTTTCCAACAGCAACCTTTGGCTTTGAAATTCCAATGTAAAGACACCCTGCAAGCTCCATGAACATACTAAACACCTATAGTGACGACTCTAATCAAAGTAATGAGAACTACTAATACTTATGAAGAAGAGGAGGGGGGTAGGAGCTATACCAGAAGGGATCATCAAATTAGAAAAAAGAAGATCAAGGTTTCTACAATTAACAGTACTGTGTGATTATAATAAAACTCAAAATTTTACTATCTATTCTATTATTTCTTATTTGTATGTGCTACTTAAGCCTTCAATGTGGGTATGTCAGACTCTGAGAATATTTAGTAACTAAGGATAACAATATATTGGCCACAAGTAATACATGTAGATCCGAGGTCTAGATAGAAATACCAAAAAACTGCAGTCTATAACAAGTAGAAAAAGAGATGCAGTGCAGCAGCCATGAGCAGATAACATTGATTGCTGTGATGGATAGTAATTATCAGCATACAGACAATGCCCAGGATGGTTGACACCAGCTTTCACACATGGCCAGACCCTGTTGAGAGACATTCCACTAAGCTACTGTGACTTAGTAGAATGTCTTCCAACATAAAGTAAACCTGACCCATCTAGTCAGTAAAACCCTGCTCTGTCCTGGGAATGCCAGGTCTGGTAACCATGTGCTAGTGATGTTTCTCCCAACCCTCATCAAATCTGGGCTCAAAGGCTTTATGCCAGGATATTGTCTGGTAACCATGTGCTAGTGATGTTTCTCCCAACCCTCATCAAATCTGGGCTCAAAGGCTTTATGCCAGGATATTGCCTCTATCAAACATTGTTGGGAGACATTCCACTAAGCTACAGTGGCTTTGTGGAATGTCTCCCAACATAAAGTAAACCTGACCCATCCAGTTAGTGGATATCCCTCTCTGTCTTAGGAATGCCAGGGTCAGTAGCCATGTTTTAGTGATGTTTCTCCCAACCCTTATCAAATTTGGGCTCAAAGGTTTCATGCCAGGATATTGCCTCTATCAGGGATTGATCTGCCCCCTTCTGGGTCAGTCAGGTTTACTTTATGTTGGGAGACATTCTACTAAGCCACTGTGGCTTAGTGAAATGTCTCCCTCTGGTCCAGTCAGATTTACTTTATGTTGGAAGACATTCCACTAAGATACAGTGGCTTAGTAGAATGTCTCCCAACAGATCCCTGCCCCAATCTTCCTCAAAAATGGAGTTGTTTCAATGTTAAAAGCTCTCAATATTCAGTAATTATTGGCAGTATGTGAGTAATAAATAGGCTATGTTAAGATATCACACATTTCACATTGGTGACACCATAGGTGCGCTCCTGACCATGGCCACCCCACGTTTCCTTGGTTCCTCGCCCCATTGATGGACAGTTTATATATTCTCTATGATACAGAGTACACCCTCAGTTGTTTATACTATGGACTGAGGGTGAGCGTAAATTACAGCACTTAAACTATGAATATCGCTAACTGTACCTTAGACTATAGACCGACTACAGTCTGTGATTGTATAGGTACAGAAATAGAGTCGTTTGTACTACGGACTGAGGAATATAGACTGACTACAGTCTGTGATTAATATTGTATAGCTGTGGATACCAATGATGATGTCGAGGCGGGGACAAGTGCATCTAGTGTCCATATATGGTCACTAAGTAAGCCTCCGTACAGTGCGTGTACTATCACGTGTTATGGCTTTCAAAAGGGTTGGGAGTTTCAAAATCCAGAATACTAAGAGATCGTGGACATGGAGCCACTGATCTTTCAAGCGATATATTAGTTCAATAGGAGTACAACATAGTTGACCACAAAAATGAAGGGATACACATCTATCTATGTTGCGATATAGTCAACAAGAATAGAAAATGGAGAAAATTGTATTCAAAGGGTTCCGGAATTAAGTGTCAGTGAGCAAATCAGTACCAAAGTCTCCAAGAGTCTTATAGACCTCTCAGAGAAGTAATCTTCACGATTTTAGAACATCCTGACGTGTGAGGCATGAGATACAAGAAACAAGGTATTTGAGCGTGACTTACTATTGATTTGATTCAAAGTCCGCTCAACGCGTCGCGTCGCGTTTCGTTTAATCAAGTATTCATGCCTCCTCGTCACAAAGCTTCTGTCAAGACCTCTTCTCAGCAAAGTAGCATCAGTCCTGAAGTTGAAAATTACTCTAAATGCTCATTTCGATGCCAACCCCACCTTGCGTGAAAATCCAAGATATGAAGGCATTTTCAATCAGACACGACGTCGGCCTACTGCACAGGCTGGAGAGGAGGCTTCAAACCTCAATATAGCACCTACAGCTGGGCCTACCCCTGCACCACCACAGACTCTCAGACCCTCACCACCAAGCCCGCTGTCTTCAAACATTGTCAATCATGTCTGTCAACCGTTATATGTGGCTCGACAACAGCCAATCTACCCACCTCTGCACATGCCCGCACCATGCTTCTCAAATACACACACCCCCTCCACCCTTCTATCATCCTCATCTTGATGTACCACATTTGTTTCGATGTACCGCATTTGTTTCGATGTACCGCATTTGTTTCGATGTACCGCATTTGTTTCGATGTACCGCATTTGTTTCGCTCACCATCTCGTATCTTGCAAATCTTGACCTGTATAATTTTGTAAGACAATATTTAGTTATGCATACTTGATAATTTCTCTACTTACTCTTTGAATATATATCTTGAGTTACATCTTGGATTGGGAGTGCGACGGAAAAGCAATTCGACCGTGTGCTCAATTGCCGTAGCGGAGTTGAAATTTCCCCTATGAGTCAGCGTTATGATGTGTGACAAAAGTTTTGAAACTCCCAACTTTTGGGACACGCCCTACCGGCATCGTCCCGACACAACAACACGTCCACCATTCTCAAATCTGGTCTGGGAGTGTCTTGTTCGAAATTTATCGCACCGACTACAGAAGTCCGATTGAAATAGAGTATTGTCGATGTCTCTTAATTTACAAATTGGTAAAATTTTTGAAACTCCCAACCAACGATAGTATTCGGGGGTAAGGACGTTTTGATGACAGGTGCTTCCATATGATGACACACATTTTTGTGCATGACGACTCTTGCACAGCCAATAACAAAGTTCCACTTTCAGTATAATTCATAACATAAAAGCCTTAGAGGACAACTTGATAAGCTCATGTCGTACACCATACGCAAAATCAACAATCCCACTCGTAATTATTGACTATACGTCCACATGAGAATTCACGTTGACAATCTTGTTACGTTTGCACATCTACAGATGAACAGATCGAGGAGCTAAGGGCGGTATTTGACGCTGCGTTTGCCACAGGTATGTCACCCACAACCACCGATCGTTTAGGACTCCATATTTTTCGCCTTTTTCCTCAGAACAGGCCTTCAAATGTATCGTCGGGCCTGATCACTTCGATAAACTCCTCCAGATCCTGAATCGCTCGCAGATCGTGGCTGGGGCGTTGGGTGGAGATATTTTTGTTGCCGAAGATAATAATAATAAGAAGATTGTCGGGGGCATCATCTGGTACGACGGTGATCGAGGACAATACGACAGGTATAGTTAATTGTCTTTGCATTTACTCATATGTTCTGATACGGTGCCACCTGGCCACACCTAGCGAAGACCAGCGCAAGCAGGCATTGATACCACTGATGGAGAGTTTTCCCAGAGACGTGAAGGAATGGTATCTGAATGTGCGAGTTTATTTTACTAGCTCACAAACTAATTGCGGCCTGGACTGATGTCGAATATCCCGCAAGTGCGCTCCTAAAATGGAAAGGTTCAAAAAAGCGACCTTTGGGGACCTTGAGAAGACGGATCGGTACCTTCAGCGAGTTGGCGTTCATCCTTCCTGGCAAGGAAAGGGAGTAGGAACTGCATTGATTGAGTATGGTCGAGAAAAGGTAGGAATAGGACGAGACTTTGATAGACTCCGACTGACATCGTTCCTTTGGGATGCAGACAGATGGACACAGTATCGCTTTACAGGCCGTGGAACCGTCAAATGTGAGTCTGGTCTGCAGCATAAGGGCTTGATTACGTTTGTTGAGTTCGTCACACGTAGGTTGGCTATTATGAGTATATAGGCTTCAAGAACAAGGGTCACATTGACATTGAAGCACTGCATGGAAACTTCACTGTCACAGGACTTCTTTGGCAGCCTATAGATGCATCCACTGCATGATAAATGCATCATTGTCACCTAGTCGTCACATTGTTATATCAAATGTGGGCTGGCCTGTCCGTTACGAGGGGGCGAGAGAGGGACAGGGTGTGCCACAGTTGTCGCAGCATTATAGCGCAACGATGATATGTATATTCGTATATAGAAGACAATATAATAACACACTGGTGTCAAGTATCGAGAGATGAGTATAAGTTTTAGAGTAAGTAAAATAAATGACGCACCTGGTGTCAAGTATCGAGAGATAGCTTGACCCCAGGGCGAGACAACGTATTTATAATGACGTGTATATGTAATGAAGTCATATGTGAATCATAGAAAAGTAACATAAGCGTAATTTATGAAATAATAAAAAACATACGTGTATATGATCATAGAATGACATCATAAGAGATAGCCGAAGTTAGACGTCATTTCCGTTGTCAACAGTCTTTGGATGCAGCCACCTGCTATCCCTTTTTCACCACCCTTCCGTGCTCGTTCTGTTTGTGAATTGATTTTCTTAACGTAATACTTCGTATTCAAGTGTTTCTTACTGTTTAAATCATGTTCATACTTACGGTTGACCCTCACACGAAGGTATCACCAGACTTCAGAACAGATGAATATAGGTTCACCAGAGAAGCTTTTGCTCACAGGGGAGAAGGAATGTCAGATGAACAGGCAGCAGAACATTTATCTATTTAAGGTTAGAGCTCTCGAACATAGGAAAGCGACCTGGGAAGCAGAGCAAGAAGAAAGAGAAGTGGAGGGGAGAGCAGACCGGGGCCACAGCAGAGATGACGCACCACGGCGTGTGACAGACAACGTCACTCTGCAATCTAGACATTCAAGGAATCACTCCCCCGATAGCAAGGAGAAAGCCCTAAATTTAGTGGCAGGGATGCCTGTTTCCAATGTCATTTAGTATTGGCCCAGGTGTTCTGCTATAAAGAAACTGTGGGAGCACAAGTATATTGAACTTAAGTTATTTCATGCTAAAAGGTAGAGCAGAAGCAGCAAAAAATAAATCTGCCTCTTCAAGTGAAATCTTTACTCTGGCCAAGGAAGATGACTTACTTTCTCTGAAGCCAGTGATCAACCTCATAGGGTCAAAGGAGGAAGCAACACAGGACAAAGATCTAGCATGGGATCAGGTATGTGTCGCATTTACCAACTTCTTTGAGCACATTGTCTAGGAAAGCTGGCCTGTCAATATGATAGATGCCCTTCTTCTGCTTAATCAATCATAACCTTTGCAATGATGGATCCAACAGATTGAAGGTTCAAAGCTGGAATTTTCCACATAGGCCTCATAGGCAACAAAGTCTTAAGGACTCTAAAGAATCAAGTTTATGATGCAAAGAGGAGTACCATCATTAATGGTAAGTAGTAGTTGTGGATCAGGAAAAGACAGTACTGATAAGGAACAATTGCATGCTACTACATCACATTATCACATTCTACCCCTGCTAATATCACGCTCATAACCCTCACTAATATCACACCCATTACTACAATGCAAACAAAGGACCAGATGATTATATATATACCAGCTAGCAAGACAAACACCCTCAGTTGTTTATAATACAGACCAAGAATGAGTTTCTTTATCATACTTATATCTACAAATGGACATTAACTGTACTGATAGATTGACACTAAGGTGTCTGTATTTCATTAGGTACCAGAAGTCAGGATTCTAACATCTTATGTTCACTCATTAATTGTCACCAACTGGATACTGAACTGCACTATTGTAAGGTAATTTCTGGAAGCTATGGCTCAGTCACACAGCTAACAGAGAGATCCAAAGTATATTAGAGTATACACTAACAATATCATAATAACTACTCATCTGGCAGAGGAAAATCCAAAAAGAACAAGTCTAGAAATTTCCTATGCCAGGACTGATGCTTCTGAGGCATCAGAAGTGTGGAAAACAACTGTACAGAATAACAAAACTTTAAAAACTCAAAAATTGCCTAAACAAACAATTATACAAACAAGGCAAGAAATTCTGGATTTTGAAAGTCGCAAACTCCAGCTTATGTAAGCAGTCAATTTGTAGTGTTAAAGGGGCCACACTTGTTGATACAATGCTGTACCAGCAGTCAGGGACACAACATACACCAGAAGTCAAAATAAACATTTAATCATAAGGCTGAAAATTGTAAGCCTCCTGGTAGCAGTCTCAACAAATTATATCTCCAAAAACACCCCAATAAATACACAGACAGTACAGAACCTGTAAGCCTCCTGGTAGCAGTCTCAACAAATTATATCTCCAAAAACACCCCAATAAATACACAGACAGTACAGAATAAAGGGCAGGGACTAGAGCAAGCTATCAACTCAACAATAGTCCAACCACTATAATGGGGAGGGGAAGCGTGGCAGAAGTGACAAAATGGGATCAATTTGTGATGATCTAGATCAAGATCAGATCTGACAATGCCTGATTTGACATGACTGAAAGGGGAAAGGAGAAGCATGGAGAGATGTTGAAAGAAGCATGGAATGCAGGAAAGCGCTAGAAGGAGAAAGAAGGATCTATGAATGGGCTCATGCTAAATAGAGCTGAAGCAAATGGGGAAGTGGCAATCAGAAACATCTGGAGAAATAGTGGAACAAGAAGTTGAATAGTGGAGCCGGTGGCATCAAAACATGCCTCCCAAAAGTGAAATTGGACTATCAAATATGTTCTGGAGGCTGGGGAGTTGACAATAAAGAGTCATGTGTAGATAGCGGTCTGTGCACCAGAAAAACAGTATAAATAGCCCAGGTTTAGTAGAGAATACATGGGCATTTTAATAGGCAAAGGCTCAGTGGTTTCCAGGAAGTAAATTACCTAGGCTAAAGTTTATTGAACACCTCTTATTGAAAGTCTATTGGTAGACAAAGGCTCGGTAGTTCCCAGGGAGTAAACTACTTAGGCTGGAGTTTATTGAGAACCTTCTTCTGCATTGCAGGATATTTGATATTCTGTGGAGCACTCAATACATCAACCTTATTATCAAGCACCAGTGTGGATTAGAGAAAACTTTCTAAGACTTCAAGAAAGCCCCAGAACTATTAGTACTACTTGCCTCCAAGTACTACATTGTCTGAATGATAGCTAAAGAACCAGAGCACCTCAGAGGCTGAAAGTAGTACTAATAGATAGTGTTAAAAGAATAGAATCAATAAGGTGAAAGAATGAAAGAAAAAAATAAGGAAATAAATGAAAGAGAAGAAAGGAATAAGGAGTGAAAAAGGAAAGAAATGAGGAGTCCTCTGACAATTATGCTGATACACACTGCAAATAATGACAATATACATTGCTATAACTGCATATAACTATTTGTTATACTGGGTATCCCTGATCTATTATGGGAACACAACATGCATTAAATTTGCATTATATAAGAACATGGTGGGTGGTATTGCCATTATATAATAGCATCTCACTGGCTTTAATCACTTTCATAAATTTTGCTGCATGTATTAAACCTCTTATGGGCACTTTGATTGGGGCCAAAGTCTTAAATGTGCTGAAAAATAAAGTGTTTGTGTTAAAAATAGCAAGTAAAAAAAAAAGAGAAAATGCACTCCTTTGTCCACTTAAAAACATGACTCCTTGAATTTTTACAGCAACAAGCATAAGAAAGAGAACAAAGTCAGCAAGTATTTTTTACTAATGTGCATGGTTCATCCACAGACTCTACCAGTTTGATCAATGCAGCCTGTGCAGTACTGCAGAGTGGCAGCAAGAAATTGACAAAGCAGATATAGCTCATTTGTTTCCTGATTTGGCTGATTAAATTATCTTGAGTTTGGGTTTGATGCCAGAATATCCAAGATATTATAAACCTTTACTCCTTCCAACAAAGAATCAATCAGTCAATTGGTCACTTAATTTGACAAAATCATCAAGATTAAATTTTCTAAAGGCCAGTACTTGGGTCCATTGATATTATCAGACCTTTTTAGACCTTACTATTGTAAATCATCTTCAAGCCAAATAAATCAGGAAAGTTTTGTCTCATACAGAAGCTCTCTTATTCACATACTGTGTTGACTTCAAATGATGCACAATTAATCAATAGTGTGATTGATTATTCACAATTCCTATATACATAGAAATCTTTCAATAATATCTATTTACTCATCTCAAGACTGCCACTAGGCTTCTAAGCACCAGTCTGGGACATTAAAGAAGCTTATTGGACAATACCAATTACCCCATTTCAGTGGCCAGAGTTGATTGTCAAACTCATAGAAGCTAATTATTTGTGATCAACACCATGGACCATTCTGGACTTGAGTCTGGGTATAGATTCTACAGAGTGGTGGGGAATGCAGGCATGCAAATCATCAGAGCAAACAAAATGAGTCCAGCCTCAAGATGAGTTGACAATCACATATTTTTCTGGATTCACAGAGAATTTATTGACACTTATAATGCTGCTTGCCAGATATAGAAGAAAGAGATCTGTCAGAATAGAGGCAAATGACACAAAGGCAGACAAATCTAATACCAAAAAAAGAGAGACCATGACAAAAATCTAAAAGAATATATTCAAGAATGGCTCACTTAGTCTTCAATTTGTCCCATGCCTCTCCAAAACTTGAAAAAGACCAGCAAAATTCATATGCAATGCAAGACATTGATGTCATCTCCAAAAAATTTGGCATTTCATAGGAAAAGGAAAAAGACATTTTATTAAGAGATGTGATAGCTTATATCAGATTTATATAAAATATCAAACAGTATTGTGTTAATATTTCACAAGAGAAAAGAGATAAATACTTACAAGCCATTGCTAATTGAGACAAGGCAAGAAGTTGCACTCTGAAAGATGCTCAAAAACTATATAGAAAGCTTTTAAACTCTTACTATATGATGCCAAGAGAAAGAGCTTTTCTCACCAGCTGAGAAGCCTTCACAGGAATTTTTCATAATTGTCTATTCACCATTCATGCTGAGAACTCCACTAAGAAAAATAGCTAAAGACCTGCTCTAGTGGAAGCAAGTACTTCATGAACTAATGGAGAAGACAATTTCAGAGCTAAACCCTTACCATGACATACAATCACATAGAGACATCACAACGGTACGTGTCATACGTTGTACGGGAGCCTGCTTTGTGCCATACCATACGTGTCCAGCGGAGTCCGCTACACTGGAGCAGAGCAGTCCCCACAGTGCTGTAGAATACAGAGCCGTGGACGTGTCACAATGTGCTGTATGACACGGTCCGGTGGATCGATAAAAGGCAGGCACACACATGCGCACGCAGGCCTGGCGGATGCCAGCGGACACTAGCGGACGTCAATGTGCATCAGCGGCCGCCGGCGGGCATCAGCACATGAGTGAAAACCTCCTCCATTGGCGGACTTCATGGCATGAATAAACCCTCCTCGAGGTTCCCCATTTCCCTCCCCTCTCCATTCCTCCCCGCAATAACTCGAGGCTGCGCGTCTCCCCTTCCATCCTTTTCCCACCCCCGACGCCAGCGTACGTCCACAAAAGGGCCCTGAAAATCTACGCAGGCCTATCTCCTCTTCCATCCTTTTCCCACCCCCGATGCCAGCGTACGTCCACAAAAGGGCCCTGAAAATCTACGCAGGCCTATGCAAGCCACCAGCGGACATCCACGCAGACGTACGTCGATGGACTCAAACCTACGTGGGCCCTCCCAGGCCTGCGCAGGACACCAGCGGACATCCACAGAGGCCTACGCAGGTCCACGGAGTCTGGTTGGACCAAGGAAAAAAGTAACTTCGTCTTGCCCGCCGTATGCCTGTGGGGGGGAATCGAACCCCCAGCCTTGGGAAAGCCTCCAGCAACGGAACGCACATTTAACCGTTGCACCACAGGTCCGTTACTAATGGATAGATTCAAAGGTCGGATAACACAATAAACGGACGCCCACCTACGTTTCCGCAGGTTCCCATATGGATTTTTTGAGGTGGAAGGGAGTGGCATACCTCCCAAAAGAGTTTTTGTGGCCTGAAAGGGGTGTTGGCATCAGCAGCCATCAGCTGGCATCCGTCGGAGTTCGTCGGCAGCCATTGTGACCCGCTGGCATCCGTCGGCATCTGTTGGCATCCGTCGTGCATCCGTCGGCATCCGCCAGATATCCGCTGGTATCCGTCGGAATCCATGGGAATCTGTCAGCAACCCCCAGCATCGTCTGGCATCAGGGTGGGAGAGAAGGAAACAGGGTGTGTGGGTGTCCGCCGCATGGGGTGGCGTCTTGGAGAGCGTGGGGGTGGCGGAAGAGGGATGGGGGTGGGGAGAAAGAGGGGGAAGGGGGAAGGGGAGGAGCGTGGGTGTCCGCTGGTACGCCAGCGGAAAGAGGGATGGGGGTGGGGAGAAAGAGGGGGAAGGGGGAAGGGGAGGAGCGTGGGTGTCCGCTGGTACGCCAGCGGACGTCAGGTCAGGGGGGAGGAGGGAAGCGGGATGCATGTGGTGGACGGGAGTGGCGTGTGAGGTAGTGTGGGGAGTGGAGAGGATGGCACTGGGGAGAAAGAGGGGGAAGGGCGGAAGAGGGTGCGTGAGTGTCCGCTGTCTGCTGGCATGCCAGCGGACGGTAGCCTGGGGAGAAAGAGGGGGAAGGGCGGAAGAGGGTGCGTGAGTGTCCGCTGTCTGCTGGCATGCCAGCGGACGGTAGCAGACGGTAGCTGATGTCAGCAGTGCAACCAGTCCCACTAGTTCAGTGGAATATTCATTTATTGATATTCAATATTGTGTACAGTGGTGGGTTCTACTCCTACTTCACCTTAACAGGGACTAATGCTGTGTTTTTATATGGGTGCATTTTTGCTCTACATATACATCGCACTGACCTGGAGTATGCGCCTGTGGTAGTAGATCTGACCAAAACTCTAGGAATTACTGAAACGAGAGAGGATGGGGGAGTTGACACATGAAATTATTCCAGTTCACATGACAAGTGACGATACACTAGGGCTGACTACCTTTTTTACAAAGACCAGCACAAAGGTAGCCCACCACAGTGTATTATCAACTGGTCATGAGCACTGGAATGACCACATGTGTCAACTCGTCCATCTTATCCCGCTGCAGAAATCTCTGGAGTTTTCAATGGATCAAATTCATGACGCTAGCGGACATCAGTGGCCTGCTGCTATTATATAATGTGAACTATTGGGAGTCGAACCCACTTCTTGTGCACAATATGAAATATCAATTGATGAATATTCCATTGTACCACAGGCGCTTGCTACAAGTCAGGACGGTGTTCATGTAGTGCACAAACAGACCCATACAGAATTTGAACGGATAGAGATTTTACTGCAACTGGTGCATCTGTATTGAATTGACAATATTAGACTGATATTTATTTACACCATAGAAGTATACAGGAAAGAGGAAAACCATGGTTTGTAGCGGAATATTGGACTGATATTGATTTACACCATAGCATTATACATGAAGCGTCAGCAATGTAAAGTAAGCATCGGTGGTCTAGTGGAATATTATCCATTGGTCATTATTATGTCTTGCAGTAGACGGGTTCGATTCCTACTAGTGCATTTTCGTCTCACTGTTTAGAATTTTTGACCTGCTTAGCTAATTGTTATTTACTACACAGTATGATAAACAAAGTAACGTCCTAATTTAAACAGCGTGACATGATATCTATTTAGACTATAGCGGTGTACATTAAGCTTTGATGGTCTAGTGGAATATTATCCATTGGTGTTTATTGTGTGTTGCAGTAGGTGGGTTCGACTCCTGCTTAGTGCAATGAACATTAAGACGTTTGCCTTTTTTGACCTGCTTAGCTAATTGTTATTTACTACACAGTACTCCTGCTTAGTGCAATGAACATTAAGACGTTTGCCTTTTTTGACCTGCTTAGCTAATTGTTATTTACTACACAGTATAATAAATAAAGTAAGGTCCTAATTTAAACAGAGTGACATGATATCTATTTAGACTATAGCAGTGTACAGTAAGCATCGATGGTCTAGTAGAATATTATCCATTGATGTTCATTGTATGTTGCAATAGGTGGGTTCGACTCCTGCTTAGTGCAATAAACATTAGGACCTCTGCAATTTTTGACCTGCTTAGCTAATTGTTATTTACTAAACTGTAAGATAAACAAAGTAAGGTTTTGTCAAGCAATAAATCAAACTTCTTTTGTAATTTAAACAGGGTCACATGATATCTATTTTCAGAACTTGCTTCGTGTAAAGTTCTCGTCCGTTTCTTTAATCCTCCATCCGCCATGTCTAACGAAGAACTCCACCAACGGGTCGTTGACGCGGATGTTCGAGTATTATACCTTGCTCTCAGAGGAGACCTGCGACAACTCAAAGCACAGCAGAAGGACCTGGTAAAATACAAGCACTCCTGCCTAATAGACATGCACTAATAGTCGTCCTGTAGATTGACATGTGGTTCAAGGTTAGGGACGTCAAGGATGACAAGAAACTCCTCCTTGATGCCAGGAGAAGTTTCATCAACGAAGTTATCCCGCTACTCCAGAGCAAGCTTTCTGACAAGGATATGACCAGGCAGTTGAAGGACGCTGCGAAGAAATGGACCCAGAGGAGCGGAAGGGGGGAGGAACCAAGTAGGGGCGAAGAACGACCTGATCCATCGACCGAGGCCAGTCTGTCGACGGCACCAGCACGAGAAGACCGGATAGGTCATAGGCTGGCAGCAGGAGATTCGTCTGGTCCGTCACCGATTCCGAAGAAGAGAAAACGACAGAAGACCGGATAGGTCATAGGCTGGCAGCAGGAGATTCGTCTGGTCCGTCACCGATTCCGAAGAAGAGAAAACGACCGAGTCCTCCAGCAGCAGGAGATTTGTCTGGTCCGTCGCCAAATCCCAAGAAGCCAAAATGGGTGACCTATATTGGTCAACCTCCTCCTGGTACCTATCGTCGACAGAAGGAGCAGGAGGATGAGGATGAGGATGAGGATGAAGAGGAAGAGGAAGAGGAAGAACAAGAGGGCAGGATACCGAAGGGGGAAATTACTGGAGGGATGCTGTTGGGCAGGTATCTGAGGACAGCACCTCGTCGCGAGGGTCAGCACATCAACCCCCCTTGCCAATATTGCGCAAGTAAGCGGCTACAGTGTGTCAGGACAAAGGGCGGCACCGCATGCAATCCCTGCTGGCTCATTCACAAACGAACATGCAGCCTGACAATTGTCAAGAAAACCGTCAAGCCCAGCAACAAGGGAAAGGGGAAAAAACCACTGAGAAAGAAGTCAGTGACGATTATTGAGAGTGATGATGGTATGAAACTCTTTTCCTGCTCAAATAGCTAACCAATAGTTAGCAGATGAACCAACCAGTCCAATCGCGGGACCATCAAAACCGTCCGTCCATCCATCCCAACCGTTGACCTCCAACCGCCCAGCAGACCCTCTTCCAGTCAAGGGAAAGGGCAAGGAGCGAGCAATGGAGTCTAGTCACAGTGAGGACATTGTGGCTGGTGTAATGTCAGGGGTGGAGAGCCGTTTGGACAGGATGGAGAATGGGTTCCAGGAAGCATTGCGGAATGTTGGGGAGTAGGTGCGGGACAGGTTTGTCATGGCTGAGGCAAGCTGGTTACCGCGTATTGAGGACTTCTTCCGTCGCTACCAGACTCAGGTCGACACGCTCGGTGGCCGCATAGAAACCCTGCAAACGAATGTTTCTCTTGTGGGTGAGACACTTGAAGACCACGCCGGACGTATCCGTCAGACGGAAGAGCAGATCCGCAATATTTGGGGTGTGGTTGACACTTTGCAGAATCAACTTCACATCTCTACCCGTCCCTCCAGTCTGTCAGCTCAGGATGATGTGGCAGTGCATCCAACAGGGCACAGTGGACTTGGACCCATCGTTGAAGAGGAAGAAACCACTCCTGACCCCATCGCTGACCAATCCCCTGCCACTGCTGACATATCCGTTCCCACTGGTGACACCTCTGCCCTTGCCACTGACCAATCCCATCACGCCGCTGACTTATCCGCTCTCACCGTTGCTCCGTCTCCGCTTCAACAAACATCCTCAGGGACAACTCCCGCACGAACATCTCCATCACCCCCTCAACCATCTTCCGTCCCTCCGCCAGTCCCTGCTAAGGACCCTCTCCCTGGCCTAAGGGGACGGGCTCGCAGCAACTCCCAAAGTAGTCGGCCGCCAATGCAACGGACCCGATCATCCAGTCGGCTTACTGAGAGATGGAAGGCAACAGAAGAGAAGTGAAGGATGGACGATTACATATTTTTTTTTCGCTATGACAGACATTCGTACATTCTTGTAACCCTATAGTTTACAAAAATGTAATATAAC